>CBVK0103925771.1:0-14101 GCA_900067695.1 Picea abies
TTCCCTGGGTTGACAATTTATGTAGCACTTGATTGTTTAATTAAATAAGCAATTATAGTGACCAACAATCCCCACCCACATAAATTACCAAGTGATTTACTTTTGGGTGAGTTGAAGGGGGCTTGTGTGTGTGTGTGTGTGTGTGTGTGTGTGTATTTCTATTTTAATACTCAATAGTTGATAGATATTTTCCATAGTTGCACGAAAGTGATTATATCTCTATTTGGGATGGACATATTTAAAGAAAAAATAACAAATAAAAGGCATGTCATGGACCCTTTGGACTGAATTGATCACATAGGAAAATGTACCTTTTACTTGAATCATGGGAAATTGGTACTCTTCTTTCTTGTTGTCCTCAATTGTATCAGCCTCCTAAATATTGTGAACATTCCTCATCCTTTCTCCTCTGTGAGGGAAATCTCTATACAAGTCGTCTCCCTCACATCCACAACATTTTATGGGATATTGTCTTATCCTTTTCCCAAAATGAATATTTCATATTGGACTCATTTTATGTTGCTTGTCCTTTTTTATATGTTTGAGTGTTGTTTCTGAAAAATGGTGTCTTAAGACCTTTCTTTCTTCACTCCATCTTTCCTTTATTCTTGTCATCCCAAGACTTTTGAAAACATGAACTTCCTTTGCTTTGTTCATAAAGATAATTATATTTTCTTATGGCTTCATCCAAGGTATTGGGATCATCAAAATTAATGTTATCACTGTAAAAAGAAGGAATCCCACTGACAATTCTTCTATATGATCTAATTTAAACCCAAAACATGTGTACACTTTATTTTATCAACCAAGGATTCATTAACATTTACAAGGAACCAAGATACAAGATTCGTATTGATTATCTTAAGAAAGGAGAAAACTTGCAAACAAAAGATCTTGAGAATAATAAAAACTTCAACTGTAAATGAATCTCTATTCTATGATTGTGGAAATCAAAGGAATAATGTAACAAGGAACCAAATACTAACAATGTTGAGATTGTGTTACACTCAAATGAAGTTTATGGCTCATCAAATATTTGACACATATGCATGCTATATGAGACAATTTTGCTTAGCAACATGAATTAAGTCAACCAACTATCATTAAACGAACTCACACTAATTTCCACAAGGATTAACAAGACCAAATGAACCATAGTTGCTAAATTAAAAGGCACATAACATGTAATTAGGAATGAATATTCAAAACAAACATATTTATATTTATATCTATATCTATAAATTGGCAGTTGGGTACCTTTGGAGTGGGACCTGCCTCCAAGAACAAAAATTCCTATTGAAAGGAACAATAACAAGCTACAACACTCATTTAAATCAGTAGAACTTGTTCATATTATTAATCAGAAAACCAAAATGTTTACAACTTTGTCTTACATATATATTATGCTCCAAAATAATCTTACTACTTCCCCGAAGTGCTCTAATTACACACACACACACACACACACACACACAAGTCGAGTTACATCCAAAAAAATAATATTAAGAACAAACAATTAGCATTTCAAACTATATTAAAAAACCAAAGAAACAATCGCATGGATCTGCATTACATTGGCCCATAGAAAGAGGCCTGAACTAGTTTCCCAAATCTCTCCAGCCTATTGTTAGAACCCACTTGCATATCTGGAAAGGAATTCAACCTCAATCTGCTAGAACATGAACTATTGGGTGCTTCACATGGTTGGATCCACAAAAAGAGATTAAGATATTGTGAAACTAATGCCCAAGATACTTGGAAGTTGTCCAAGTGGTTGGGTTTTACCCATAATTAGCTAGAGGTATTCTTGGAAGTGGTTCAGAGCATTGAAATCCACATGCTTGTTCATTGATATGTTTCCAAGCCATGAGAACACAAAGGTATTTATTTATTCACTCCATCTAATATGTTGTATGATCTACATCTTCAACATATGTTTAAAAAACTACATATGTACATTATATATATATATCAATCCAATTAGTAATTAATTAACCATTTTATAGACATTAGGGCATTTATCATATATGAAAGAAGGAATTTGTTGGGTTAGAAATATACCATATGAGAGACCCTTCACCCACTCATAAATATTTGGATTATTTGCTTCTCATGTTTTATGAAGCCAACATACCTCAACAATTCAAGGAATCTCCTTTCATACTCATCCATTGTCATGCTTCCAATATTGAGTTCAATGAACTCTTGCATCTTCTATTGGAACACCAAACATTGATGGTTCATCACACATCTCCTGGATTCAATTAATCGTCTGGTTGACTTGCATATGGATACATTCGATTAACGATCGACGAGATCTCTACATTAGGTTTATACCACAATTTACCACATCATTTCATTTTTGGGATGGATCAGTAATTTTCCCTAGCTGCCAATGTCAATCCCATCCTCCTGCATCAAATCATCTAAAAAAAAACATGTTTTTTTCCATCCGTGGGTCACTAGCATGCAAACCACTGATTTCTGCACCTTGCTAGTGTGTAACTCACAAATACCCTCAAAAATGTGAAAAATAAAATAATTCCATTTTTTCAATTAGGGTTTTTTGTTGGGCTCGTTCCTAACCTCCTCTAAGGCCATACATAATGGAATTCAACATCCTCGACCTCTTGAGGATGTTATAAAGGAACCTTTGGAGGCATGGATGAGGAGGACCACCAAGGTGAAAAGTTATGTTGAAGAATTTGCGAGCTTCCCTATCTCCCCTATCCTCTGAGTAGCATATCCTTGATTCTAGAACTTTCTTTCCAATACTCCTTTCTCTCTCCTATGTGATTATAGGGTGTGTTCCTATCCCTATTGAATCATCCGAGGAAGGGAATCTTTTTGATTTTATGCTTGAAGGAACTTTGGAGGAACCTAGGAGGTTGCCTTCGAGGCAGTGTCGGTGGTTGGAGTCAGGTTGTAACCACTCATTTATACAATTTCTAATAAAGAGTTATATTTCCCTCCATACTTGTGTGATATTGTTCAACTTACATATGTATGTCAATTTTATTTACATACTTGAATTTATCTATATATTACATGTTTAAATTGATCTTATAACTACCTTGTTGAAGTGTTTTCTTGATCTCCTTTTGCAGATTAGTTCAGGTAGAGATCAGGAGCAGATTGAGGGTCAAGAGTGAGGAATGACATCAACCAATAGGATATAAGGTGTGACATTATTTATCCTCTATTCTTAGGTAGTTATTTCATTGCAATTTTGGTATGCGAGGGTAGGTGTTTTCTTTTGTATATGGTCAACCTCTAGTGTGTCCTGACCCAAAGTCATAGGGGGGAAATGCCCATAACATAATTGGAGACCATACTAGGGATATCTTCTCTTCGTTTGGGTCAGTCTTAGGGTGTCTTATGTTGTCTTTTATTTCTGTAAATTTTCCTATTTTCTAGTATTTCTTTTCAAAGAAGTTTCTATCTAACAACTTTGTCCAAAGTTTCTAGAAGCCTCCTTCTAGATTGGCTTTTTTATTTTTCAAATTTTACTAGTGTGTTTACACTTTGTCCCTTTAGGAGTCACAAATATCCATGATTTTACTTTGTATGACCTGCATATGTCTGTGATTCCTAGTGTACATAGTTGAAAATATGTGTAAGAATTGGAACTTTTTTATCCTTTCTCTCAATTTTGAAGGATCTAGCTTGTTTCTTCAGTATAATATGAGCCTTTTGGGTTTGCTTTTTCTTTTGATTGTTGTGTTAAGTTTCTGAAAACTTTGAAATCATATAAAAGATATTTATTTTTATTAGGTTATTATTTTGGCTATAAGTTTCTTTAGGTTGATCGAAAGCTCAGTTGTGTGTATGTGTGCTGATTTTCTAGTTTGATTAATGTGTTTCAGTGATTCTTGACTGTTCTCTTTATTTTTCTTTACCTTCTTCCCTATAATCATCAAATAAAAAAGAAAAATAACATCTCATTTTCATTTCTTTTCTTTTAGTAACAGAAAGACAAAACTGCTTGTTTTTTGGTCATTCTTCTCTGGTTCCCTTGTCTCTGAAATTTTCAAGAAAAGAATTTTCTTACTAGCACTCGTGTTTAGTCTAGTTAGGTATCTTTCTTTCTTTTCATTGTTTGCATTGTTATTTGAAAAAGAAAAATATTTTAGCATAGGGTTTTGGTTTCTTCTCATCTTGAAAGAATTTTGAAGGAAAAATAACAAAGAACATCCTTTTGTTTTCTTCTTTTGCTTTTCTCAAAAGGATGCATTGTGCATTTTGCATAGAAAAGGGAAAATTCACATTTCAAGGTTTGAAGGATTTTTCATGCATTTTATTTTTTGAAACTCTTTTTCATTGAAGAATTAGCGTAAAGTTTTATTTGCCAATGTTCTTATAAGTTTCATTTTTTTGCAAGAGTCTCAAACAACATCAATTTCACTCCATACCCTTTGAGTAAAAACAACCACTAAAATGAATTCTAAACTTAAAAGATACTAGAATTTGTTTCGAGGGTTCAAAAACAAGTTTAGGGTTAGGGCCCTGGTTTAGATTGGAGAGTTAATTTCTCCAAGACCAGAAAGAAGGCATATGATTATGAGCTAGGGAGAGTCTCAAATCCAATTGTCATATAAGTATAGCCAGGAAGCTCCTCTTACATAGGATTCAAACATGAGGTCACATAAAGGAGATCCAAGAAGGTATCCCCTCCAAATCTTAACTGAGTATAATGGAGAGATCATATACTGGGGGATTTTCCTTAAGTGATATTGAACCATATGGCATCAGTCCTATGGAAGAGTTTTGAGCTTAGTTACCCTGCCCATACATTTTATCCTGACTATTGACTATACCCCCTTAACACTGACTACTATTTGGTGACCTTAGTTTATTTTCCTAGGGATCTCATAAGTGGCTGTGGCGATTTTTTGTGGTACCTGGGGCATATTTTGTATCACACTTTTAGGTATTGTTGGAGGCTTCCCCATGAAGCCTAGGTTCTTGCACCAGATAAGGTTATTTAGTGGAGGTCGGGATAACTACTTCTCACTCCTTTGTTCACTGATTCATGGGACTTAATCAATACATTCCTTCGTCTGGAAGGTCCCTTTCCACTTTTTCATTCCTTTAGACTCAGGGCCTCGTCCACCTGAGGTAAATTTGTGGAGAAGTCATTTTCTTGAAATATTTCTCTTATGAATATTTATTGGAGTGTCTCTTTGTATAGTTGGCCTTCGATTGTTTCAGTATCACTACTTTTGGATCGTTTATTCAAGGTGGTTGACCAACCGCTTTGCTGGTCAGAAAGGACCCCTAGTCTTCCTCTTGAAAGCATGGAGCTGCCTCTTAAAAGGCTTGGGTTTTTATACCACTCATTTTCCAGAATAATCCCATGAGACTTTTATGAACGTGAACAATTCTGAAAGGGATGAACCTGTGCATAAGAAATTTCTAGCCAAAGTTCTTGAGGATACCAACTAAGGAACCCCTACCCAAGGGGATTCTTGTGTTTTTTTTTTCTTTGGAAATGTTGGTTCCCCCTTGATGGCCACTTTGAACATTCTTGGCTTGAATGTAGGACTATCGGTTTGGTTGTGCACCACTCCAAATGTCCTGAATGCTCTTTATGCTTCTCATATAAGCACCTTATGTCAGAGGCATCATGCATATTTTGATCCTTCACCTTCTACATCCACAAAGGTTAATCCTTATCCTTCCCTCCCTTCTGGTGAAAGTATTTCTACTAGTAACCAAAAGTCTTAAAGGAATAGGAAGAGGAAGAGTATGAAGAAAAATTCACCAACCTTTGCTAGTCATTTTGGTGACCTGTCACTAGCCTTTGTGAGTCATGATGGGGGAATGAAACTAGTCTCTATGAATCATGTTATAAGAACAAGTCCAGTCACTCTAATTTATACTAGCATTAGCTCACCAACCTCTATGAGTCATGTTGGATATAGGTCAAAAACCCTTGTGAGTCATCTTGAGGACAAGTAACTAGCCTCTATGATTCATGTTATGAGTGAAATTATAATCACTGGTGGTCATACTGGACAAATGTCACCAACCTCTGCAATTCATGTTGGATATTAGCACCTAGCCACTACAAGTCATGTTGGGGGAAACCCACTAGCCATTGCAAGTCATGTTGGGGGAATTGATATGGTTGAGAAGCCTAGACGTATAGGACGTAAGCCCAAGTTCCCTTGTAATATTTTCAAATAATATCACCTGACTCATTTGTTCCCTAATATTGTTGTGGTATGAAGAGCATGGTCCTTGTATGAAGGCCCTTCTAGTTCTGTGTCGTCTTTTATTTCCCAACAGTATAATCAATCGTTGGTTGATGAAGTGATCGTGTCGATCCCATCTTTGGTTGATACCAATCTCATTTTGGGGGATGATGTGTCTCTTGATCATGTTGTATTGCATCATTTTCAACTATTGGTTGAGGAAGTGGTCACGTCGATGAAATCTTCGGTCGATCCCACTCTTCTCTTTGAGAGTGACCAATCTTATAAAGTGATCAAGACGGTGCAATTGTCGGCCAATCCCACTCTTATTTCAAGGAGTGATGTGTCTTTCGACTATGTATTTATCATTTCTATTTTAGTACCATATGAAAAAAGGGGAATTCCACTCTCTTTGAGTACACTCCCTCCAAGTCCTAGGATGGTTTCCTTTTCTTGGAATGATATTTTGGATCCTCGCCTTCCTTCTTATACACCTTTCTAGATAATGGTTAGGGTTGAACCTATGTTTAAAGGCATTCGTCGATGTGTCATAGATTAATGATCCTCTGCAAGTATTTTATCCTCCTCATCTTGAAAATCTTTGGATTCTCCCAAGCTTGTGTCAGCTACTAGTGAGCTACTGGCTTTTGATTGAAAACCTAGTGAATTTCTGGGGATTATTCATCGGTTTCCAATCACCTTAGGTGGGAAGACTCTTGTGATCAATCTGTTAGTGGTGTCAGGCCCTTTAGAATTTAATATTCTTCTTGTGCATGATTATGTTTATTCTATGAAGGTGGTGGTGTCTACACTCTTTTGTGTGATGCATTTCCCTCACAAGGAAGCATTGTCACTATTGATCAACTTTCATCTGATAGTCACCATCCTAGTTCAATTTCATCTCAATTTTCCCCTTTTTGTGTTTTTAATGTTTGAGCATACTCTTCCCTTCCATGGGTGAATTATGTGGCAGCTTATCCCTGGTGTTCAATTGCTTCTGAGAAAAGATCTTTACAGTTATGTTCACCTTCTCGAGACAAGGTCTCAGAAATTAATCAGGTTTTTTATCTAATGGGGGCATGTAAACCTTTGATTTTCCCTCTTGTTCTGAGTAATCTATCATTTCCTTTTGATTCTGATCTTACTTTTTGTAAGACCTCGAGCTCTGGTATTTTTGTGTTGTTGAGCCCCATTTTCATGGATGTTGAGTTGCTTTCATATGAGGTTATCCTTGAAGCTATAATTATGTATCCTCGACCTCTTCCTGAACTGGAAACTTTATAGGTTGGTTATCAATGAAACCCTTGTCTTGATCCTAGAAATGGGCTCTACCCGGAGAATTAATATGTATAATTCACAAGGTTGTGTGATCCTCTATACATATTGTACTTTTAGGGTTTCTTGTTTTCAAGTTTTGTATCCCTTAATACTTATTTTTTTTCAGAGATTTCTATATTGGACTTATTAACTACTGGGTAAGTGTTTTTGGTATTATATACATGACTTTGGATACATTTTCTTTGGTAACGTTTCGTTCCATGTTGATCCGTACTGACAGGTAATGATCTTGAAACTAGCATATAGGTTAGATTTTCCCCTCCATGTATTTTTGTGTTATTTGTTTCCTATTTCATTTTTCCTTAGGATAAACCCCACTGAGTTGCAACGTGGAACCTTCTATGATGTTTAGAAGTTTTGTAATTGATGTGGTAGAGCCTACCTTCGATGGGCATCCTAATTTAGAACTTCTTTGTATTATGGCGCTCATGCTGCAAATTTTCTATTAGGCTTGGGATTCATGTTTAGTCCCATTATGACTTTGCATTGAAGATGCATATCTTCTTCTAAATATTTTTTTTGCCATTACCTACAGGAATCCCCCTAATACATGTTGATACTTATGTTAGAACCTCTTCAGATTCTTCAGTAGGTATTGTGTTTCCTACTAGCATGTAGAGTAGGTTCCATTCCTCCTGCACAATTATTTTCTTTGTATCATTCACATATCTTCCATAGGTTCCACCCCATTCGTTTTCTAAATCATACCTTAAATTTTCTTTAAAGGTGTCATTTACAAATGGTAGAGCTTACCTCTCCATGGGTGTTCTAGTTAGTACCTCACTGGCATTTTTTATCCCCATGTTATAGTTGTTTCAGTAGGCTCAGAAGTCCTATTTAGTCCCGCCATGTATATGCATTGAAGCCTCATGAATTCCTCTCAATATATTTCTAGATAACTTACCCATGGGGCTTCCAAAATTTGTTGAGTTGTAAATTCATTTCATATTATCCACTCTCACTTTTAGGCCTAATGTCAGCTTCAGCTTGCCATTGTTGAACTATTTTCTTACGTATTCCTACCATTTTCTAGCCTTGCAATTTATTCCTTTGTGACTCAACACCTTAAACATGGAGGAACCATCCCCTAAGTGTACTTATCATGCACATGATTCCTTGCATTGAGAATAGGTATTTCATGTGTGCTTTGGAACTAGTTTTCTACCCGTGACACTCATTTCTTCCATTATACTATAGAATTGTTTTATTCTTTTTTAGGCTTTAATAATATGAAAAAGACTTAAAAAAAGAAGAAGAAAGGGGGAAAGCATCTATCTATTTTGTTGGTATTAGTCTTGTTTCCCTTAAAAAAAGCACGATTTTGAGTCAGTGTCTCAATATTTTTGTGTTAGTGTGGCTTTAGGAGACCTTTTTCTTGTTTTTGAGCATAATCTCCCCCGGTTAGTTATTCTTCCAACCATATGGAGTGTTTTTTGATGCCTCTTGTATCAAAAATGTATCCCAGTTTATAATCCATGCTGGCTTAGTCACATAATGTGTCATGTTTTTATTCAAGGGAAGTTTCATCCTGAGTCGACCATTTTGAAAAAATCTTCTAACCTTTCATGTCGGCATTCCCATTCTAGTCAACTACATCTCATCATCACAAGTATATTTGTATCTCACTCATGTTGGTATAGAAGGTCCTCATTAACTTCTTGTTGGTTGTTTTTCTCTTATTAACTCTGACACATTTCTCTGAGAGTATGATTGAGCAGTTTCCTTTGTTTTTGACATCAACAAAAGTCATCACACATAGAGATTCCTGTGGTACCTCGATTTCCATCTGAACGCATTGGTGGATTCCTCTTCTTTGTTATTAGTCTCCATTATTGGATATTATTCAGAGAGTCTTTGTCATGCACTATTCCATCTAGTGCATGCCAGAGTCATGCCTCGGTGTGGTCCTTACAATTTTTTTTTCTAAGTCCTTCCAAATCTTTGGCCTTCTTCTACCCCTCATCCTGGATGATGGAGGATGCCTTAATTCCTTCCTTCCAATGGATCTCTTCCTATCAACTTAAGCACATATTTCTCTGGGACAACGATCTAGAGTTATTAGTGGTACCTTAGGGCTTGCAATCATGAGTTTCATGTTCCCTTTCTATTGACAGTGGGAATACATCAATGTCCCATGCTCGATAGATTCTACCAAGTGTTTGACACCATATCGTTTATTCACATGTACCATGGTACCTTGATTCCCATTATCATCATCGGTGGGTCATCTCATGTTTTTTAACGGTATACATCAATGATCGGTAATAAAATGATGTCTCATTATGCTCAACCCCAACACATTTATTCACATGGTGTAGAATCCCACCTCGGTGGATTGTTTTGAAGACTTCGGATGAAGTACAAGAATCACATATTTTGTGCCCCTGCCTGACATATTTTACCACCCCTCAAACATTGGTACTTGCAGAGGATTAGCTTGTTCAATCCATTGACTCCAGATATCCTTTGATTTTTATTTTGAGACATAGCTCCAATGTGTATCTATTTGTGGCTATGATCTATTTTTGCATGGATCCATTGTGTATTCCTCATTTCCACGATTGCTACTTTATATATAAATGTATCCACCGTGTATTGTTCGTGACCATGGAAATTAGTCATGTACTTTCATATATGTCATGGATATGCAGTGTACTTGATTTGGTAGCCATGCTTGCATCACTCCTAAGCATGGGTATGCCCTTCTTGGGTATGCCCTACTTGGGAAGATAATACTCTTACTTGATCTCTGCTAGCAGTTTATGTTTTTGGATCAATTGTTCGAGAACTTTTATTGGATCTACTTCATTGCATCCTCACCTCTCAAAGTTATATTGTATTTCGGGCATTAGTTTCCCTTCTTACATCACACATTATGGGGCATCTGTTATACCACAATTTGACACATCATTGCATTTGTGGGATGTCTCAGTAATTTTCTCTAGATTTCAAATGTCAATCCCATCCTCATGCATTAAATCATCTAAAAAAAAAACATTTTTTTTCCATCCACAGGTCACTAGTGTGAAAACTGCAGATGTTCGTACCTTGCTAGTGTGAAAATCGTGAATTCCCTCAAAAATTCTGAAAAAAAAATAATTCCATTTTTTCGGGCAGGGTTTTCGATTGGGCTCGTTCCTAACCTCCCCTGAGCCCGTACACAATGGAATTTGTCAAACAGTTGGATTACGTTGAGGCATATTTGGTATGTATTTTTGGTTTTCATTGATGTCAACCATTGGAGAGTGATACATCATGGATGAGAAGGGTGTGCATGTGGATCCAACCAAGATCCAAGTCATCCGTGATTGGTCATCCCTGAAGACACTAATCGAGCTCCACAACTTCTTGGGCCTCGCCAACTTCTACTGTAGGTTTGTGTTGGGGTTCTCTCATTCGCTTGGGCCCTAAGATAATTGTCCAAGGGTGGTGTGAAGACCAATTTTGTTTGAATCATGCCCCAACAGAAAGCATTTGAGGATTTAAAATTAAGCCTCTTCTCAACACCATTCCTTATTCTAACAGACCTACAAAAACCATTTGAGATTGAAACAGATGCTTCATATTATGCTATCGATGTAGTCCTCACTCAACATGGGCATCCAATGGTCTATGATGATGAAACACTATTTGATGTTGTTCACATATACCCCACCTATGACAAAGAGATGTACTCCATTGTGCAGTCATGTCGACAATGGAAGCATTACATTCTAGGGAAGGAAATGGTCATCCACACTAATCATAGGCCTCTACAATTCATGCAGACACAGGGAAAGTTACATAATTAACTCCATCAGAAGTGGTCCATGTACCTGCAACATTTCCACTTGAACATCAAGTACAAGAAGGGAAACACAAAACATGTCGCAGACTTTCTCAATCAACCCTCAATTGTGGCACTAACCACAATTCTTAACTCATGTGAGAATGAGACATCCAATTGGCTACAATTATACAATAATGACTTTGATTTTGTTGCTCCCTATCAGACATTGAGCACATGAAAACCAGTTCCATACTTTCATCTCCAGGATGGATTGTTATGCCATCTAAGCCATATTTTTGTTCCTTCAAGTGAGCATGCAAAGATTATTTGGGAAGCCCATTGCAGTCAAGAGGTAGGACAATTTGGTGTGGAAAAAATAGTGGTAGTACTACAAAATGATTTATATTGGCCAAAGCTTCGACAATATGTCTACAAGTACATCAGATCCTGCACTGCCTGTGCCATTATCAAACCCGCCATCAAGAAACAGGGGCTATACACCCCTCTACCTACTCTTAATAGACCTTGGGATTCCATCTTCATGGATTACATGTCCAATCTACCTTCAACCAAGCATGGGAATGACTATGTCTTCGTGGTCATTGATCGATTTTCTAAGATGGAATTTTTGGCACCCTGGAAGAAGAGCATCACAACCAAGGCCACCACTAAGCTCTTCTTTGAATGTGTTTGGGTTCATTTTGGGCTCCCACGGACCATTATTTCGGATTGAGACAATAGGTTCCTGAGTAATTTTTGGTCCAACCTATGGTTTCTAATGGACACCAAGTTGACCAAATCAACTGCCTTCCACCCACAAACTGATGGACAAACATAGGTAGTCAATGGGGTGATTGTCCATATCTCGAGGATGTACAATTCCAAACATCCACACACATGGATGAGAGCTTTCCTTGTGTTCAACATAGCTACAATAGATCCCTCCACAACTCTATTGGTCACATCCCTTTTCAGGTGTGACTGGGGTTCCAACCATTGGCCCCCATTTATGTAGCTCTTCCCATTGCAGTTGCACATGAAGATTCCTCCCATGCTCAGACGTAGCTCTTCCCATTGCAGTTGCACATGAAGATTCCTCCCATGCTCAGACCAAGGATAATTGAGCAACCAAATTTGTTGAGTGAATCCATCACATTCAACAACAAGTTCATGACATTTTGCAGAAATCCAATGCCAAGTACAAGCATTGCCATGATCAACATCGGGTACCACACAGGTTTTAGGTCAGAGATAAGGTATGGTTGCATTTGAAGAAAGAGCGCCTCACAGGACCCCATCAGAAGCTCCACACACTTCAATACAGGGTTATACCATCACCAAGGATGTGGGTGAGAATGATTTTGAATTAAGTATCCCCCCTTTCCTTGGCTTGCACTTGGGATTTAATGTGGAACTGCTTCAACCATATTTTCCATCTCTCTTGGACACTTCAGACGTGGATGAGCACTTGGCCCCAACATAACTCAATATTTACTACATTGAACATGCGAGAATTTATCAGATCATGGACACCAAGATGAAGGGAACCCTCCAGCAGAACATCCAACTATATCGGGTCGTTGAAGCATGACAACTTCTTCACTAGGGAAAGTGGCTCACCAGGAGTCAAATTCAACAGAAGTTTCTCCATCTGATGGAGGAACTTGATGCAATGGGGACCATTTCTTCCTAATGGGGGAGGATTGATATAGGTGGATATTGGTGGCCACCCACCTGTTCCACTAATTCATAATGGTTCCACATCTTGACAACGTTTTTGCGGTGTTTCGGGTCCCAAACTTCTGGGGCCATTTTGAGGCCCTAAATGACTTTTTTTGGCTCGACAATACCTAACATGTAGCAAAAGGTAAATGTTAGGACGAACATAATGTGTACTCTTCATCTAGACCTTTCCGAAAAGGTACCAAGCACGCCAAACATAGATCATATGCAAAATTTGTGCCCTTGGGAAGTTGATGTATCAACTAACCACATCAAGGCCCACAAAATTTTGGAGTTTCATCTTTTGGGGTTAGGGTTTTGGATTTTTAGGGTTTTCTCATTGATGCTTTATGTTTGGGGTTAGGGTTTTGGATTTTTAGGGTTTTCTCATTGATGCTTTATGTTAAAATGAATTTTCGGCCTCTTTGTAATCAACTTCTTGTGAATAAGCATAACCATCACATCTTTATCTTCAGAGATAAGCTACCACCATTCTAGCTAGCTTGTGTGTCTTGCATTTTACAGTCTTTTATATGCCAGACAATCATTGATAGAATCTGAGTTTAATTGTATTATTGTGTTTCTTGCAATATAGCTATGTGTTTCCTTGTTATATATCTTCCTTCATTTCATTCTCAAAAGAATATGGGTCAAGGGCTTCCTTTTTTTAGCATTTTACTTGTTCCATAGTTGAGAAGAGCTTCTAGGAGTGGGGTTTGAGAGCACAACAAAGAAGGAATAATATTTTGTAGAAGACATTTAGGCCACGATGTCAAAGGGAACTCTGTAGTGTGTGCTCCTTTCTTTGTATTTGCATTTCATAACAGAAGAAACAGGAGTAGAGCATAGGCCTCACCTTCTAGCTAGGTTTTCTCCCACATCAAGTTTTCTAGGATACCTCTTGTGTTCATTTATGTGGATGGTGTGTTCATTTGCTTGTTCTTTTATTTTCATATTTAGGTTATTTTCATATATTTGAGCAATACGATAGTGATAATAAATTTGAGATCTAAGGAAATAAACTATAATGCTCCTGACTTGGCTAGTCTAGGAAACGTTGCTAATGTGTGTGTAG
>CBVK0103925792.1:0-15790 GCA_900067695.1 Picea abies
TAGAGGAACTTTCACTATTAAGGAGGCTTACTCTATCAAAAGTGGCTTCAAGGATCAAGCCCACATACCAGTGTGGAAGAGACTATGGGAATTGCAATTATGGCCAAAAGTTAGATTATTCATCTGGCTACTCCTTCATCGAAAAATTCTAATCGATGAAAATATGATGAAAAGAGGGCTCATTGGCCCTTTTCGCTGCAGCCTATGTGAGCAAGACGAGGAAATGACAACCCATTTGCTGGATGGATGCCAAAATGCCTCCACCCTCTAGGATAAAGGTGTAGAATCATTTCGTTAGACAGATCGCGTCAGAGGCCAACCAGACATGACAGTGAAACAATGGCGAAAGGACCCATTTTGCAATCTGATCCTTAACCGGATCTGAGATCTGCTCTTGGGTTTTACTTTGTGGGCTACCTGGAAAGAAAGATATCGTCGAATTTTTCAAGGGCAGTCCAAATCAGAAACAACAGTTTGGGACATTGTCACTAGGAACATCAAGGAGACTCTCAAATTATCGAAATGGGATGATCGAGCTCTCAAAGCCAATAAGTCTGAACAAATTCTTCTTCATCAATGGGAAATTCTATCGATTCCCATTTGTGTGGGTTCACCCCGCTTGAATCCCCCAGATGCTCAAAGTCCTTCTATTTGGAGCCCACCGGTGACTAGGTCTTATAAATTGAATTTTGATGGCGCATCGAAAGGTAACCTTGGCCTTGCTGGGTTTGGGGGTGTTCTACGCAATTCCTTGGGACAAATTTTATGGATTTTTTCGGGATTCATTCGATGGGAAACAAACAATGTCGCTGAGCTGGAGGGTCTTATTTTGGTATTCAGTTTGTGTTTTCCCATCACTTGGAACCGATGGTGATTGAAGGTGATTCCTGCATGATAATCCACATGGCAAAGCGAATTCATCTCGGTCATGCTCCCCCTCAGGTGTCAAACAATTGGCGGTTTGAACACCGTTTAGAAAAAACTTCAATCTTTTCTACGTCACTCGTTGGCCTTAACCTTCACCCATTTTAAACGTTAAGGGAATAAATTGGTAGACTTCCTAGCAAATAAAGGGGTCAAAGATTAAATCTCCTACACTGAATACCGCCTTGAAGACATTCTTGACTATGACCTGGCCAACCAATGCTCCACCTTGGCGCAACAGGACACTCCTTTGCCGGAGGCGACTGTATAACCTCCTTGCATGGATGACTGGCGACCCAATGTCCCTCACACGCATCTTGCACTTGATCACCGTGATACTCATGTTGTTGACATGTGGTAATGAATGGCGCTGCGGGTGGCGTCACCTATTTATGATTCTTGTTATGCGAAATTTTTACCTCCATTGCCTTGCATTGAATCTGGGGAGGAGATTGACGGTGTGGAGAAAGGAATTTGGGTTGAGCTGGACCATGGCAAACCAGTGGACGAGTTCAATGCGCTCCAGGATTGGATTCAGGATCCCGGAACTACTAGAGGACGACTTGTTCTTTATGACCAGGCGGTGGCTTATTTCTAGGTCGTAAAAGGCCTCCTGGCACGCACTCTAATGGAACGAACGACCAAAGAGGAGGGTGATGAGAATCTTGTTCAGTTCTGGAAGGAACACTTCTTGGATATGAACTTGATGCATTGCAAGTTCGACGTAATTGCTCACCATTTGCATATTTTGTTCTTGCCTCTGGAGCCTAGCACTGTTCGTGATCAACCTCAACACTCGGCCGCAACAATGCCTCCGCCTGTTGGCTCCTTTCAAGGCCCGATTAACCTCGGGTAAATCTGTCATCTGATGGTCATTTCTATCAAGTTTTGGATATTGTTTTTTGTATATAACTATGTAACGCCACCTTGGTATGATAGTCGACATAATGATGCTAGCTGTGTCAAGTCTAGATGTGGTCTTCTGTCTGTGGTTAGTGGCTTTTTGATTTACTATGTTAGCTCGGTTTCCCCTCATGGGCGAGCAATCTCCATGTATAAGAAGTTAGCTTTGTAGAACTAGATAGTAACTCCTCAGAATCGTGATACATGGGGAATTTTGAAGTTTTCACAATATGCTCTTGATTAGCAGAACAAAAGGTGGAGCCCGGGATGGCCCAGCCTGTTCGGTTATCTCTTTCTTACCAAAAAAAACATCAATGCATGAAGAAAACGCTACAAGCATGATAAGAGAGAGTTATATTACAAGAACTCATCGACATCCAAATCATAAGAGAAAATATCTTAACCAATCAAAGTATCAATATCACTTAGGTTGGAAACAACTGACTTATCTTCCGAAAAATATTGATACCAATGCAATTAAGTCTCATGATAACAACTCATCATGGAAGTGCAATGTCTCGCAAGGGATTGAATTAGGATGGTCAAATCCTTTTATTGTTCGACAATTTTGCTCAACACTCAGAGGTTCATATCATCTCATATCATCAACTACGGCAACATCAAGAACAAAGAATTATGCGAAGACATTACAAGCAAGAGTAAAGACGTAAACCCTTTTCATCAATATTCTTTGAGGACAAAGCATTTCTAAAGAGGAAGGAAATGTTATGAACATAAATAACATGAATATATATAAGATAATAATAATAATAATAATTAATGAAGAGACATAATGAAAAGATGTGTCTTATCGAAAAGACATGACTATTAATGAAATGGTACTTCGTCTATATATATATATATATATATATATATAGACGAAGTACCTTGTAATCTATCATCTCATTCATTCTTATACATTTACTCAATATATTATTATTTTATATCGGGCTCTCAGTTGTAATCTATCATCTCATTCATTCTTATACATTTACTTACATTTACTCAATATATTATTATTTCAACCTAAATGGATTACTTTATAATCTAGATATTTTGGATAATTTATGTGTGAATGAACATTGTTCGTCTCAGTTATGCACTCCCTTTACCACTGTTGGTGCATTTTGTACTTCCAAGTCCCATAAATCCATTTTGGTCACTCATGAACTATGCTACTAGAAGTGAGAAATACGAAACAAAATGAGTATTGGGTTCATAATGGAAATGGGATTTCTAAGTAAAATCTTTAGGGCTTTTTAAATACATATACAATAATAATTATTTTTTTTAACTATCAACACTTATCATCCAAAATTTGCAAATCATTCGAATTTAAAAAATTAAGAAGAGAGATGATATTCATAATAAAATTCAGGTTGTTACCTCCTAAACTAGCATCTAAGTGGAAAAAGCCCAATCCATGGATGCAACCTTGAGGTAACTATTAGGAGATGTATCACTGTCACCTCAATACTCTCTCCTCTTCACTTTTGGCTGGCTCTCTAGAGGCCAAGGGAGGTATCCTTAAACTATGTGATGATTATGAGAGCCCAAGAAAGTAAATCTTAAGATGATTAACCATACAATGCAAAGATTTCTTTCAATTAACAAGAATTAATTCCAACCAAATATGTAACTTCGTAAAATAAAGGATTCAAACCTTACAGATGTTATGCTTCATACAAGTCGGTTTTAGCCTTAAGAGAACCAAACATACATCAAATAAATCCACTTAGATATAAAGCAATTAAGAATTAGGTGGATCAAACCCAAATCTAGTTTTATGTTACTAAATGAGGGAAATTTTCAGTTTTGAACCTAATGGTGAAAAAGACTTGCTCAACCTTTTCCAATGACATGAAACTAAGCTCAAAGGGTTAAATTACAAATTTGGTTTATAGTATGCAAGATGAAATTCCAGATTTGTGAAAATAAATAACAACCCAAGTAAAAAAGATGAATTCTTGAAGAATAAACTTAGGCTCAATCACAATTTAGGCTTTGCCGCTTTTAATATGTGAACTTTGAAATAAATCTCAAATTGTAACTTAAGAGACAAGTCTAGAATATGATTATAACTATGTCAAAGCCCTAGACTAAATCAAATTGCAAATCTGATTTGTATTATGCAAGAGTAAATTCCAGATTTGCTTCAATGGATAAAAATAGCCTTAAGCTAAAGATAAAACTTGAAATACAATGCCAATTGGGTTTAGCTCGGGTGGTTAGGAGGAATAATTGTTATCCTCCCCATCTGGGTTCAATTCCTGTAAGTGACATGTTGAGTTCATAACGAGTATATTGTTGTAATGGTTTCGAGCCCTATTGTTGATTGGCCTCGTGCCTTGAAGATTCTAGGGTTTACCTTGGGTACCATCTTCGAAATGAGGGGAAGTACTCAGGGGTTTTCCTCGGGCTTTGTAACCTCAAAAAAAAAAACTTGAAATACAAAGCTTAAGACAAATCACAATTAAATCCTTAATATATGAACCTTGAAAAACGATTTCAAATTTTGATTATGCAGCAAGTCTAGAATGTAGATTTGTCTATAAAATGGCTAGACTTGATAATATTTGCAAATCTGATTTGTATTATGAGAGTTTAAATTCCAGATTTGCCCAAATAAATAATAATAGTCCAAAACAAAAGTTAAATGCTTAAAGTGCAAAATTTATGGCAATTCACAATTAGGGTTTTAATATAAGAACCTTGAAACAATTCCTAATTATG
Source organism: Picea abies (assembly GCA_900067695.1). NCBI lineage: Eukaryota > Viridiplantae > Streptophyta > Pinopsida > Pinales > Pinaceae > Picea > Picea abies. The sequence continues at coordinate 4,561 of CBVK0103925792.1, forward strand.
ATAAACAAGTCTAGAATATAAATTTATTTACGTTAAAAGCAACTAGACTTGAATAATCAAATCTAACTAGAAAGATATGTAATAATTCACTTTAGATTTCAAATAAACAAATAAACAAAAAAGGAAAAGAATTTTGGATTTTTTAAATATTTGGTGGTTGATGGGAGAAACCAATGCTAAAATCCTAGGGCTAATGGGGTCAAGAAAAACTTCCTTAAATGGCCTATTTTCTTATGGATTAGAAAATGGAAGTAAAGCTATAAAAAACTCAATAACCTCCACTCTAATCTAGCTGAAAATTAATATAAAACCCTACAAGGAATGGGTCTAAAAGGATCCACCTTCAACTAGCAAATCCAACTATACCCTACAAGGAAGGCTGGACGTCCAATAGGATCCACCTTCAACTAGCAAATCCAACTATACCCTAGAGATTGAAATCAATGTGTTTGCTAGAATTCTTAAAGGATATATAAAGAAAACTATCAATCAACAACAACTAAAATAACAAGAGAGAGAAGAGGTTTTATTACACTTAACTCTCTCCAAATGGTAGACTTTACTTTTCAATGGATCGAATTTTGCTCCCCTTGCCTATGTAGAGGAATTCACACTAACATTCATCTTCACGCACCAAAATATTGTAGCCAAGAGAGAAGACCTTGAACAAGAACCCAAATCACCTCAATTCCTGATATTCAACCAAGATTTTCTCAAGTATTCCAACAACAACAAAATAAGCTATGAGGGGAGCCTCTTGTATAGAGTTGAGTCTCAACAATCCTCTCCATACAATAATATATTTCTAGGAGTAAACCCTTAGATATAGCCTAGGAGATCATAGAAAACTCTTATCCTCCAATAAATTAATGAGGATTGTTATAATTCCAAGCCCTAGGTGATTAAAGTCCTTGTGATCTCAATTACACAAGTAAATCACCGAATTTAATTTACCAATAATTAAATTTCAGACCATAGCATCAATCACACAATAGTTGGAAATCAAAAAGCGGAAGCATAAAATCAATTTCACACATAAATAAGTAATTACTCCTTCAAAAATTGCTTTTCATTCCTTCAAAAAACTTACAAGGAAACCTCCACAAATTGTTTAAAACCAACAACTGCATGGTTATTGAAATCACCATGAACTAAGCTTGTACGACTTGCTTGAGAGGTACAAGATGTTGAAAAAAACTAGAAACAACAAAAAACTGTTGTACGACCTGTCCATACCATTGTACAACTGTACAAAATTGTTTCGTACACTTGTACTGAACTGCACGATACCTGTATGGACTATTGCCTGCTGCCCAAATTCACCTTTGCTTGAATCCATTCTCTCTCTCTTTTTCTTAGCCGCTCAAGCTGCTCAACTGTTCATGTGTGTATGAACTCTCGATCTTTATCTTTATACTTTTGATGAGACCAAAACCCTAATCTATTTCTGAAATTACTGCTAGTCTAAGTCATGCATGCATGAAATACACTTTTTAGATTCAACTGTGAAAATAAAGACTCACTTTTTTATTGAAGTGAATTACAAAATAGAATTACTTTTCGAAAATAGAATTATTTTTTGAAAATATCTCGAACTACTTCTCGCACGTTCACACTAAACCTATGCGGAAGTTGTTGTCTGAGCTATAATTCTCAACACCCGCTCTTAGCGAGGAAGGAATTCCGCACCAATCCAAGTTTGTCTCTGAATGCCTCAAACTTCCCTTTTGCCAAGGGCTTGGTGAGAAAATCAACTACTTGCTGATCTGTGGGAATATACCAGAGCTTCACTACTCCCATCTAAACTTTGTCAGGTATGAAGTGATCTCTGCTCTCTGTTGAGCTAAGTGCCACATAAGTCTACTTTTTGTTGAACCAGGATACCATTGCGGATCCCAAGAGAAAGCAACGCCCTAAGGTGCTCTTCCTATCTGCTGCACTTCCTGCCCAATTTGAGTCTGTATACATTTGCAACTTCACTTCACCATATCCAAGATATCTCAGACCATACTCCACTGTACCTCTCAAATACTTGAGCACATGTTTTGCTTCTACCTGATGCTGTTGTGGTGCAGGTGAAAGGCAATTTTTCGTTCTCTTAAAGATTCAGATACCCATTATTTTCTTGGACAAGTCACTCACCGAAATTAGGGTACCGTTCTACAATCAACATAATTTTTTTTTAACCTTCTCTCTTCAACAAACTAGGGGAAAACAAACTCTGTTTCCAGTTTTATTCATACTCTGTTCTGTAACAGGAATTCCACAAACGTGACAGGAACTCAACTACTATAGTAGGAACTCCACAGACGTGACAGGAACTTCTGGGAACATGACTTGTAAGCTGCCTTATGAATTGATTTCATTTTTGGGAATGTCAAATTCGATTCTAGGACCTTCCAAATCGGTTTTCTTTCAATCATACACATTTACAATGCCCTGCCCACCTCAAAATCGATTTCAAACAACGAAATAATAATACAAAAACATATTACCTGAAACCTGTTGTGGATTTCACAATAAAATATCGGATCTTGACACCCTGGTTCAGGAACCCACGCTTCTAATGGATGATGTGTACCACAATGCGTTTCTTGGTGTATTCTGGAGTCTAAATTGTGTGATCTCTCCCTCTCATCAATGTGTTACACAATCATACATTCACTGTCATCACAAGTATGAATGTACAGAGATTTAAACCTGATTTGTCACCCAAATGAAATCTTATTTGTAGAACTCAAATATTGAAGGGAAAAATACGAAGGGATATAAATGCAGAGCTTTTCTTTTATTTCAGAAATCTATTAACACCGTTTCCAATCTTGGAAGATAATACACAGAGGTTTTTTTTTATTACAGAACCGTCTCAAACTTCCAATCCACCCTCCTTCAGTTTTTTTAGTTCTTTTTACATAATCTCCCATTCCGAAATTTTCCCCAGTAACCTAACTGACTCTATTTCTTAACTATTAACTGAACCATAACTTAATTATCACTTAACGAAGAGATCTAATCTCTTTTATTTTTTATTTTTATTACAACAGAAAATTAAAATTCAAATATTGCTCAAACCATGAAATTAAAACTTCTAGGATCTTAGTGGGAGATTTTTAAATGCCCCTGCATCAGACTCCCAAAGAACAAAAGTATTCATGGACTCCCGTCCATGAGGTCTTCGATTGTTCTGCCGCTTTTCTGTATGATTGCAGTAGATACCCAAGTAGCATCCTCTACTAGGTAATTCTTCCAGTTGATCAAGTATTCGTAGTAGTCTTTGCCTCTGTTTTTTTTTACCAATCTGCTGTCCAAAATCTTCTCCATTTGCATTGGCTTGGCTGTAGGTAGTTGCTTTATCCATTTAATTTGCTGGTCTTTGTTACTATCTGGTTCACTTGCTGATGTTTCCGGTCCATTCTCAACATAAGGGTACAAATCTGCTACGTTAAAGATAGGAGATATCCCAATGCCGGCTGGAAGTTCAATCTCAAAAGCATTTGCTGAAAACTTCCTCAACATCTTACATGGTCCAATCTTTTTCAACTGAAAACTTCCTCAACATCTTACATGGTCCAATCTTTTTCAGTTTAAGCTTGTTATATTCTCGCTTAGGAAACCTCTCTTTCCGTAGGTGTGCCAATACTAGATCTCCTTCCTCGAAACTAACCTCCCTTCTCTTCAAATCTGCATTTTGCTTATACTTCTAAGTGTTCTCTTGTAGCAGCCTCTTAACTTGCTCATGCAACGATTGCATGGCTGTAGCAAAGTCTTCTCCAAAACCCTAATCGATTTCTGAGATTACTCCTAGTTTAAGTCATGCATGCATGAAATACACTTTTTAGACTCAACTGCTAAAAATAAGACTTTCGCTTTTTTAACTGAAGTGAATTACAAAATAGGATTACTTTTTAAAAATATCTTGATCTACTTCTTGCTCGTTCACATTGAACTTGTGCAAAAGTTCCTATCTGTTGATGTGTTTTCACGCATTTCTTGGAACTTGGAAAGTTCTAAATAATCTTGAACTGTTGATCGTGAAGATCTAACAAGTTTCCAATCAGCTTCAGTTCTCCAGTTCTTCATCATAAAATGCTAACAGAGATGGTTCCTCATTGAAACAAAAGAGAAGGAAAATTCTTATGTCTATCTTTTCACTAAATAGCCCTATGTCTTAGCTCTGTTCGACACTTTACAGAATCCAAAACAAAGCTCATATGCCCATGATATGCCATTTTTCTCTCTCACACACTATTGCCCCATACCTAACCATTTTTCTTAGAATGTGGATGCAGGACACCCAACTATCCCACTTACCTTTTTCCATGCTCATAATTCACAGTCTCGTGTTCTACAGAATGACCCTCTCACTTTCGTGACCCGCATACTGACCTTGTCCCATACTTAGCCATTTTTCCATTTTCTTCATTCTCCACTCTCCACACTTTATACTTAGCCATTTTTTCCTCCTTTCCACTCTACTCTCCCTCCTTACTATCCTCCATACTTAACCATTTTCACATTTAACCATTTCTATACTTAGTTACCATTTCCACATTTAACCATTTCCATACTTAACACATTTCCATACTTAGCCTATTTTCATTTTCATTATCCACTTAATTAATTTTCATAATACCCACCACTTAATCATTTTCATAATTCATTTCCATATTCATTTTCATAGTTCATTTCAATTTTACATGTCCACTTATTTATTTTCATTATTATTTTCTTAATTAATTTCCATTTACCATTTTACATTTCCATTTTCATTTTCCATTTACCATTTTACTTTTCTTATTTCTTTTTTTTTCCCTATTTCCATTTTCCTATTTCCATTTTTCATTTTCTATATTTTCACATTTTCTATGTTCATTTCCATAATTCATTTCCATTTTTTAGTTCATTCTCGTAATTTATTTACATTTTCATTTTTCCATTTTTCTTTTCCCAGATTTCATATTTCATTTCCATTTTCTTATTTCCACATACAACATTTCACGTAATTCCATTATATACTTCCCCAACACTTACTATGTTTTACTCTTCTTACACTTAAATTCAAGCAATGCAGGGTGGGGTTGCAACAAGTCCCTGGTTTGCATGCCCGTAGGTCTGCAATCGTGCTGCATACATTTTGCACCTCTTACTTCTGCGTCCTCCACAATGCACTTTTCACCTTTTTCATTCTTAGTCATTTTCTTGAAATGCAGATGCGGGGCCACATACCATCCGTCAAATTTTTCAAGGGTTTCAAGGGTTTCACTGAGGAAGACAATGGGATAGGTTTCAAGGGTTGAATTTGGCCATACTTATCCTAGAAATTGAAAGAACAGTGAACTCTGTTTTCATGGTTTGCTGGTAAATTTGTTTGGAACCTCGACTTCCTGAGGCTATAACTTGAGATCCAAAACTCCAAAGCACGCTCAGGAAGACTCGTTGGAAAGATGGGATGATGAAGATTACTTCTAGAGTGGTTTCCATGGCTAAGAAGTCGAGTATCATGTTCAAAAAATTAAAACACAGTCCACTCTTGTTTAAGGCAGTCAACTTCAAGTTTTGGAATTGAAAATTTATTAAATGTCTTTTATTAAATGACAAAGTGGGTTCCACTTGGAGGCATGAATTTCAATGACAAGTCATTAATGAGACTTCAATAAAGCATTAATTAAAAGTGGTTTACTCCAAAAAGGAATTATGTGGAAAATTCTAGAAAGGAAAACCCTAATTACTTCAAGAACATTGAAAGCATATTTTAAAAAGGCAAGAGAAGGCACCAACAAGGGGTTGTCAGTCAGAAGTTTCTACAGTGGTAAAGAGTCTGCAAGAAGCAAAACTCTATCTTTCCATGATTCGGTGGACTGGCTTGCTAAAACCCGTCTCTCTACATCTTCTTCTTTTCTGTTTCATTATATCAAATCTTCCATGAATGTATGAAAAACAAGAATATTTGGGTATGAGCAGTTCTTTCTCTAGAAATCTTCAGTCATCTTGTAACATTTCAGGTCCAAAGGAGCATAATATCTACTTGTAAAAAGTAAATATAATTCATTTCAGTTCATGTAATTGTCATTGAGACCTTGTTGGAACTGTTTCAGTTCTCTTGTTCTAGACATTATTGAACTTGTCATATTGGGATATTTTTATAAATTCCTCCTGCAAAGAACTATTTCAGGGTATTACATTAGTGATTTCTCAGACTTGAGTTGAAAGCATGTGATTTCAAATGTATTGCCTATCAAAATATTTTTTGAGTAATAATGAACTTATCATTTAAAGTTTATTGAAGACCTGTCCATTTTCTCATCTTGCAAAAGTCATAGCAGATTCCAAGTTCTGTTGATCTTACAAGAAAGAAATAATGTTTGTTGAAGGGAGACTTCAAAACTTAGCAGACACAAATCTCTACTGACACACTTTATGTTTTCTTTCTTTAAATGATCTGATGTATATTTGTATATTTGCATAACTGTATATAAGGGTTGTACATTTGTGTATACAAGTTTTCTTGGAAGATCTTTCGGGGTTTGCTGTAAAATCATATAAAGAAATCTTCCAACATTTTAGCCAAAGAGGAGTACCACCTCTATAAAAACGCAGGGGGATTCATATCCTCACGAGGTTTCTATTTGGCTCTTGACCAATCTAAACATCAACATTTTTGGCGACTCCACTGGGGAAGGATTGTTTTCATGGTATCTGAGGCCTTGTTTCACATCTGATTGAGGGACTTGGGTCTCCATGGTTCAAAGTTTCAAAAAGAAGATTCAAGAAGACTGCTACTTGTTCTAGATGCATAGGGTATATAAAAATATTATTCAAAGATATTTGAATGACCTCAAAAGAGCCAAGAACCATCAAAGACTCGGGAGGATGAACTCCCTGGCAATTCCATTGAAAAAACTCTAAAACGCTCGGGTAATTCCATTGGAAAGATTCAAGAATCTCAAGAAGATCTATATTACTATTCCTCTCGGGAGTTTCTTTCATGTTGTGACAATACTTTACCTTCTCCACCAAGCCCATCAATGGATTTACAAGATGTAGCAAAATGAGGAGGTAACCAAAGAAGGAGGTGATTACATAGAACCCCTTTAAATATGCCAGAAGTAGATTTTCAAATGCCAAACATTTCTATTGAAAAATTTTCCACATTCTTTGGGAATACTTTAGAGGATGCAAAGCAACACTCGTTTAGATTCAAAAACACATGTGATGTTTTCAATCTTACTGAAGATAATGTTACATGTCGATTATTTTGCACAAACTCTTCGTGGGAATGCTTGTGAATGGTTCTATTCATTGCTGCCTGGGACCATTACTAGTTGGGATGTGTTGGAAACTTCATTTGTTAAAAGTTCATCCCAGTAATGCATTCATATGCTTTTCCTAGCGTTTTCAGTGTTGCTGTCCACCCACCCTCTCCCATATGGACACAAGGCAATGAAGTGAATGATTTGGAAGATAAGTCTAATCAAAGATTGGAAGTTTTTTTTGAATCAAGTCATACATCTAAAAATAAAAATGAAAATTCCAATTTGCAAGAACAAGATTTTAGCCTCTCATATACTTCACATGAAGATCTTTCGAGCAACAAGATCAAAAATGAAATTGAGGAGCCTCCACCAAATGCACAAGAAGATTTCAGCCAACATACTCATATGGAAGATGTTGTTACAGATGATGAAAAGTCACAAGAGCATTGGCAACAAGAACAATCGATGGAAGAAATTAATCTTGAGAACAACGATGGGCAAGATTGCCCTTCCATGAAGGAAGAATGCTTTCAAGACGTTGCCAATGAATCAAGAATTTCGGATGGGGATAAGGAGAGAGATGAAAGTATTTTCAAATTGGAAACTCCTCATCCAACCAAAGACAACAACAATAATGAGCAATCAAGAATTGATTATATTGAATCATGGTTCCAAAGCATTGTTGGCCAAACAATGCAATCATGTTTTTGTTAGATTTTTCTTATTTACATAGCATTAGAGTTACCGGTGTTCTTTTACTAAACAAGAGACAAAAAGAACACGAGATTTATCTTGGGAAAACCCCAAATGGGGGAAAAACCCAACAAACTTTCTTAGATAGATTCTGTTCACAAAATCCAACCATTCACCAACTCTCAAGAGCCACATACAAGATATAAACCCTAGCACTAGGCTAGCACACCTCTAATGTTCACAACTGCAGCAACAACACAATACAAGAAGAGCACACCTCCTTAGAGAGATGGCGCACAAGATAAAGAAGCCACCAAGAATAACCAAAGATCCCAGCGCTACGTCTTCTCTTCCTCCTCTGACTTGTGCACCTTTTCCTCAGTGAGAGAGTATGTTGTGAGTGTTCAAATGAACTAGACATCCTCTTTATTTATAGTCTTCAAGTCAACTGCCTGGGCCGACTTCTTCTCTGGGAATCTTAATTTTACTTTATTCTTTTCTGTGTGGGCCGACTTCTCTTCTGGGTATCCTTCTTGCTTTTTAATGGTCTTCCTGGACTTCCAGAATCTTCTTTTCATCTAAGAAAGGTCTTCTAGAGGAAAGTTCCTTCCGTAGCTACCAAAACATCAACAATTTTGGTCATATTCAACTCAGTCTTACTTCAATATGTTGTGGGTATGCTTTTCACTCCTTGATAGTAGCCCTAACACATTCCCCAATTTTGGAGTTTATTCCATAGATTAGTTGGATGCTTGAATGACTCAATTAGAAGTCTACTTACACTTGAAAAGAGTCATTTTCTTTCAAGTAGCATAGGGTAGGTAGATTTGGTTTGTACATAGTTGCTTTCTTCAATCAAAGTTTTGCACAATAAAACAGTTGCTAGATGGAGGCAACAGTTGCTAGATGGAGGCAATGTTTGAAGATGACTCAATGAACCAATGGAGGAGGAATTACAAGAATTTATTTTGAAGATGACTCCATAGCCCAATGGAGAAGGAAGCCAAACTAGGATTCTGGATTCTCAGCTACCCACAGGGGGTCACTGTCCCATAGTTGGAGCTAGATGTTGATGTGTTTTCACGCATCAAATAGAGGCCATTTTTTTTTTTCTTCGAACTTGGAAAGTTCTAAATAATCTTCAACTGTTGATCATAAAGATCTAACAAGTTTCCAATCACCTTTAGTTCTCGAGTTCTTCATCATAAAATGCTAACATAGATGGTTCCTCATTGAAACAAAAGAGAAATAAATTAAGAGATATTAAAGGAAGGAAAATTCTTATGTCTATCTTCTCACTATATAGCCCTATGTCTTAGCTCTGTTCAACACTTTACAGAATCCAAAACAGAGCTCATATGCCCATGATATGCCATTATTTTCTCTCACATACTGCTGTCCCATACTTAACCATTTTTCTTAGAATGTAGATGCGGGACACCCGACTATCCCACTTACTTTTTTCCATGCTCATAACCCGTAGTGCCGCGTTCTACAAAATGACCCTCTCACTTCTGTGACCCGCATAATGACCTTGTCCCATGCTTAGCCATTTTTCCATTTTCTGCATTCTCCACTCTCCACACTTTATACTTAGCGATTTTTTTCTTTTTTTTCCACTCTAGTTTCCCTCCTCACTATCCTCCATACTTAACCATTTCCACATTTAACCATTTCCATACTTAACCCATTTCCATACTTAGCTACCATTTCCACATTTAACCATTTCCATATTTAACCCATTTCCGTATTTAGCCTATTTTCATTTTCATTATCCACCTAGTTAATTTTCATAATACCCACCACTTAGTCATTTTCATAATTCATTTCCACATTCATTTTCATACTTCATTTCCATTTTCCATTCCACTTATTTATTTTCATTATTATTTTCATAATTCATTTCCATTTTCCATTTCCATTTACCATTTTACTTTTCCTATTTCTTTTTTTTTTCCTATTTCCATTTTCATTTTCTATATTTTCCAATGCTGTATATGTCGTCTCGGGGAAAGTATCGACGAGGGTCCGGAATGTAACTTCTCGACGACATCTGCGGAAAATATCGGAATATCTTGGAAAATGTCGCAAGACCTCAAAAAAATACAAAAACACTCATTTTTTTCAATTTTTTAAACATGTAAAGCAACAACAACATCAAATAAACACATTGCTACATAAATATGAAAATACAACCAATAAATAAGATGCATAAGATGTCAAGTGGTCACATATCGTTACTAAACCGAAAATTTTGAAACATGTTCCTGATAGGATGATAGTAGATACAAAATCACATCAAATGATCAAAATAAATGTATCTCATGAGATGAATCACATGAGGCATCTAGATACTAAATAATACATGATAAAATGAAAATGATAGATCATAGGAATCCAAATCATTGATTCCCTCTAGGATGTGCCGCTCTAGCCCTTTTACAGGTAAAGGGCACCACTTTTCCTCTGGAAGCAGTAGGTGGTCGTGGAGGTACTTGGGATGATCTTGGAGTGGAAGCTCCAGCTGCACCAGATGCTCCATCTGAAGTGGTAAGTGTTGGGGACTAAGTGGAAGGAAAAGTGTGTTGCCTCCTCCCAGTCCCAACGGACCCAAGTCCAACTCCAGGTATGGCTGTTCGTGGAGATGGTGGTGGCATTGGATCCATTGGAAGTCCAATTTCCTCCTCAGCCTCTGTATCCACTGGAAGTGGAACATCGTCCTCCTCCTCCTCCTCTGTTGTCCCCTCTGTTAATATTATGGTAGTTGCGGGAGGTATTTACCTCCACGTGTAAACTTGACGAGAATAGAATATTTCGGGAAGCAAGAAGAAACCCTAATGAGTTGGCTAATAACCCTAGAAGACAAGTCGGCTCAAGAGGATAATTGGTATTAAGTTATTAGCCTCCAAGAGAAGAAGTCGACCAGAAGAAATATTATATACTAAGTAAATAGACACCCAGAATGAGAAGTCGGCCCAGGCAGTTAGCCCGAATTAGTATAAATAGTAAATACAAGAGGTTAGTCTTCATTCTGGCAGGGATTCTCAGAATTGCAGAGCAACACTTGTGCGCACTGTAGTTGCCCAGTTTGTGCACAAGTTTGGAGAGCTGCCATTGCAGCTGCTGCAGCTAGTAGATTTCGGTTTTGGCTTGGACTGTCTCTTGGTTATGGTTTGGACTATCTGATCAACTCTTGTTTGGTGCGCTATCCTTGGGGAAAGGTGCGCTACCCTTGTTTGGCTATCTAGCCTAGGGTTTGCTTCTAGAATGATTCTCTGTCAAGG
>CBVK0103925809.1:0-12097 GCA_900067695.1 Picea abies
AAGGGGAAACTCTGGCGAAATCAGAGCTAAATTGAAGAAAACTTAGCCCAGGATTGAACCCTTGAAGACCAAGACCTTCAGAGAACCCTTTGTAATATTTTCCTTTAGTTTTCGATCCATTCTATAAGGATCCAAAAAGCTCTAAAAATACAAAAAGAAAACATAGATTCTCATTGTAATAGGAAGCAATAAAAGAGGGCCTTATAGTGCCCAGTTTCGTCTTCCCCTTTAAGAGGATCGGTGGTGTGGTGGTGTGCTTACTTCTTGGTTTCTTGCATTTTCCTTATTCTCACATAATCTAAAGGAATCAATCAATCAATCATAACCACAACAAATAGAATAGTTTCATTTTGGCAAAAGTAATACTTTAATTGTTAGTCTAGTTTTCTTTTTTCATTTATGCAATTTCAAGTTGGCAAATAAACCTATCCCCTCAACTCCTCGCAGGAGACTGGTCAGTGAGAACTTTAGTAATTAGAAAGCATTTTCTTTTGCAAGTTTCCTTTCAACATTTACTTTTTGTTTTAAAATAAACCTTCCCCTCAGCGCCCCAGTGTATGCTCTGAACCCTTGTGAACCTAGCTCGATCTTGGGAACTCATCAGAACTAAGGTTGGTCAGTGTGGAGTAGATTAATTAGGGAAATCTCAAATGATGTTATCTCAATGCGAGGGAAACCGCAAGAAGGGAGTGTGTGAAGTCAGATGGGAATTTTGAGATCTAGGTTCTCCCCGTGTTGAACCTCCGACGCCTTCATTGAACTTGTTGGTGAAGCCTTTGGAGTTTCGGCAAGTTCTCTGCATATTTCCAACCAAAGATATAGCCTCTAGAGAGGCCACGCATTAGTTGGTTGGTTCTCAAACATTCTCATTTCAAGGCAAATAAAATTTATCTCAGTAATCTACTTGAAAACTTCCAAAGGCAATGTCATAAAGCACGCATTACAACAACTGCCCACGATCTCTTTAAGGCATTGATCTCATATTTTAAGTATCTTTACTTCATGAGCAGTAATTTATCTTCATTCATGGTATTTATGATTGTCTAATAAGCTTATGATTACTTGCAGATATTTGTATCATTTATTGTATCTTATGCAAGTATTTTATACATTGGATATCTATTTCATCAAGCTTATCTTATGAATGAATGAATGTCATATGCTTTATTTTGATGTAATTGTCTTTATTTGCAATAAACTCCTAGATTTACTTTTTTGGCAATAAACTCCTAGATTTACTTTTTTGTACTTAGATTAGCTTTTAAGCCTTGGTATTTTTGTGAGGGACTACTCCCCTTGGCTTTGCTAGGAGTTGGCCTAGACGGAGGAGTCGAGGATCAAGTGACAGCGCCTTGACTCAAAACTTGCCGCCAAGGACACACTGAGTGGATTGAAGATTTCTTCCACATTACCCCAAGTGTGTATAAAGGCGGCAACAAGGTTGACTTGTCAATCCTGCTAGGACCGACTTTACACTAGGTTATCTTCAATACTGTGGGCCGACTTGACTTGGAGGAGGGTTGAATTGTACAACTTGGAGCCAAAAATTCATTTTGACAAATTCAAACTTTCCCTCTTAAAATTCCGAGAGAGGACTTGACTCAAAAATAATTTTTCTCATGTCTCGATCATTTAAATATGCTTTACAAATCTTTCGTGACCAAAAATATACATTATGAAGACTGACCATAGTTTCAAAATTCAACACGTCTTGGGGATGGCCAACAAGTCCCCGAGTCCCCAATGGAGTCCCCAGCAATTTGGGTAAGTTTCCTAAGGGTCCCCAGAACGCGGGAACGACAGGTACACGGGTTTTTTTGGGGGGGACGGACGGGTCCCCGTGCAACATAGAAGAAAAGAAACCTGAGAATGTAATTGAAATAAATATTGGGTCAGTTGAGATCCCAAGGCTTATCCGGATAGGAAAGAACACCTCACCAAAAGAAAGGAAAGAAATTGAGAATCTAATCAGAGAATACAGAGATGTTTTTGCATGGACATATGATGATCTTAAAGCTTACAAAGGTGACATCATTCAACATACCATTCCACTGAAAAAGGATGCCAAGCCTGTTAGGCAGAAGCAAAGACATATCAATCCTAAGTTAGCTCCTTTAATTCAAAAAATGCTAACTGCTCAGATCATAGCCCCTACAAGGCACTCCTCTTGGGTAGCAAATTTGGTGGTTGTTAGGAAAAAGAATGGGGAGATCAGGTAGTGTGTGGATTTCAGAAACCTAAATCAACTTTCACTAAAGGATAATTACCTCCTTCTGAATATGGAACATCTGCTACAAAGGGTGATTGGATCTGATATGCTATCCATGCTAGATGGTTTCTCAGGTTACAACCAGATTTTAGTGAAAGAGGACCCACATAAAACAGCTTTCACAACACCATGGGGAAAATTTGACTATAACAGGATGCCATTTGGCTTATTGAATGCCGGATTGACTTTTCAGAGAGTAATGGGTTTTTGCCTTCGAAGATATCATTGGCAAAATTATTGAAATTTATCAAGATGACTTAACAGTGTTTTCCAGGGATAGGGGAATGCATGTGAAGAACCTCAAACAGGTTTTTGAGAGATGCAGGAAATACAGGATATCTTTAAATCCTAAAAAGTTTGTATTTGGGGTAGATGAAGGGAAACTCCTCAGGCAAATTGTATCAAAAGATGGAATAAAGGTTGATCTTGAAAGAGTGGAGGCCATCAAGAAAGTCCCTTTGCCAGAAAACAAGAAACAAGTCCAGTCAATTTTTGGCACAATCAATTTCATTCAGAGGTTCAATCCTAACTTTGTTGAGATCACAAAGAGATCACAAAGCTAATCTCTAATTTGTTGAAGAAAGATTGTGAGTTTGTGTGGAAATTGATCCATAATTGAGGGACTACGAGTCCACACAATTCACCAACACGGATGCTTACTACCAAATTTATACTATAATATCTTTGCAATTAATCTTAGCTGAGTTCAGACTTCTTCAATCATTGTTCGCTTATCAACATACTTGAATGGTTCTGTGTTTGACTGGTTTTAATGCTTGGCTTATTTTCTTATAATGCCAAAACCACCGTCTAACAACAAATTCAATTGCCCTTCGTTATGTAGTTCTATTCTCAAATGAAACTAACTCAAAACATAACAATAACCCTCTATTTCATCCAATTAAGATCAAAAGGTTTTAGTCCTAGATCCTCTGTCAGCAACACATTCAGTTCAACCACTATACATCCCAACAAAATGTAGGATGCTACGCTCTTATTATCATTGAGCTCATCACAACCATGAGATAACATATAGTCACAAATTTAAAATCAAATTGTTGTGGATAAATTTGATTGGCCAAAACAATGGCTGTAGGTAATGCCCATGCCTTGAATGGGAGGAATAAGGCAGCGCTCAACAAGGGGAATGGATAGAGAATGCCAGAAAAAAAACTATTTAGTGGTGCATTTATACAACACTCAGACCAAGAATTAATACAGTGTACAAGTCACCAGAAATGACAAGAGTAAGTGCATTATTGATTCTGCGAATCCGTAGAATGAAGGAAAGTCCTATAGGTACTTAGCAACCCAACGGTCAAGCACTTTGAGTGAATGAACTAAGGGAATCGATTCATAAGGTTCATACAACCCAAAATGACCTGTTGGATATTCACACTGAATAACAGAGTACCAGCAGTGCTTCTTTACCAGCATTTGCAGTGACCTAATAACGCAACACACAATCATTCTCTCCATGCCAGCAATCAAACAATTGGAGGATTGAGCTATGGGTTCCATCCAGCTATTCTATCAAATAAAAATTGGTGATGGCATTTTCTTACAATTACTAGAACATAACACTCAGTCACGGCAATTCATCAACATAGAGATTTTAAATCCATATACACGCTTTTTCCATGGAAGCCCCAAATGGGAAAACCAGATTTGATGGGGATTTTATTAAGCAGGAAATTGATTACAAAAAGGCAAGCTATACACAAATTTGAAATTTAGTATATTGTTACTCACTGGCAGGAAATTTGCAGATGGCCATGGCTCAAAAACAATCTTCGCTCATCATTGGAAAAACTCAATGTCTTCTTCTCCTCCGATCATCAACCAAACTGCTTCCTTGAGCTCTAATCTCTGTTATTGCCCTTCTTCATTTCCTCATCTCTGTTCCATTCAATGCTCTTCTTCATCACAACCTTCATTTTTCATGGATTGCTTTGGAAGGCCAACCATCACAATGGTGTGTTTCAACTTCTAAGGGAATTTTGAACATTTTCTCAACTTTGCTAAACACAACTAAATGCTTATTACAAAGTTTACAAAGAGTTTTTGGTGAGAATCTAATTCGGATCAATGACGAAGGTTGAAAATCTTTTCAAATGATAAAAGAAGCCATAGCCTCAACACCAATTCTTGTGAGTTCTGATTATTCCAAAGGTTCTCAAATCTTTTCATTTGTGTCAGAAGACACCATTGTTGGAGTTCTACAAAAAAATGATCAAGGTATGGAACAACCTATAGCCTTTCTCAGCAAGGCCTTAAGGGATTCCGAACTCAAGTATTCAATTATGGAAAAGCAAGCATACGCTTCAGTTCAATCCTTAAAGCATTTTAGAAGTTAAATTGGTTATTCAAGAATTATTGCCTATGTCCCTCATGCTGTCGTAAAGGATATCCTTGTTCAACAGGACTGTCTAAGTATAAGAGGAAAGTGGGTTTCACGGATTCAAGAATATGATATGGAAATCAAACCCACTAGGATAATCAAAGGACAAGGTTTAGCAAAAATGTTAGCTAAAGGCAATGAGAAGGCTTTGAACATTGGTTATGCGGATATCATTGCCTCTGTCCTAGACAAGTTGGAACATTATAGTTGGTTTGTTGATATTATATATTATTTGAAAAATCTTACTTGTCCTAACAATTTAAGTGATTGTAAAAGAAGAGCTCTTCAGCTAAAGACCTCTAGGTATTGCTTGATTCAAAAAGGTCTAGGATGGAGAAATCCCGATAGTTTAGTGCTGAGGTGTGTTGATGAAGATGAGTCCAGAAACCTCATAAAAGAATTGCATGTCGGACTTTGTGGTGGGAATTATGCTGCTAGGACAATAGCACATAAAATTTTAACAGCAGGTTAGTATTGGTCATTGTTTTTTGCAGATGTCCATCATTATGTCAGATCATGTCAACCTTGTCAACTGTTTACAGGAAGACAACACTTGGCTACTTTGCCTTTGCAACCACTTGTTGTGGGGCACACTTTCAGCAGTGGAGTTTGGTTTTATAGGGGAGTTTAAAGAGAATTCAAGTAATTGTATTCAGTGGATTATTACAGCTATAGATTATTGTTCCTTGCTTATGAGAATTTATAGATGGATTGTAACTCTTTAAATTTAGGTTGTCTTTAATGGTTGAGAGTGATGAATGAGAGTGAATTTTCATGGTTAGAAAGCTCTTAAAATCATTGGTTTTCAGTTATAGACATCCTCGTCTCCAAGCTCGATCTATTTTACTTCATTAGGATAAAGACAAGAGTTCAGAATTTTGTAAACAGCATTAAATTAGTTGGTTGTAGCATGCTTCTTTCCTTGTAAACAGCCCTAAAATCAGAGATTTAAGCTCATTTTAATCACATCTTCAAGACCCCATAAGCCCAATATTACATAGGCACTAGTCTTGCTTTCCAACCCTTTATAAATCTTATAAACTAAACCTTTTTCTTGGCTGGAATGAAATCTGGAATAACAAATTTGACAAATCGTAGATTTTAGTTCATTCCTCAACCCATAAACTTGCCACTTGATGGCTGTGCGAGATCTGAAAATTACATCAGCAAATTAATCATCTTAGATCTCATAATCATGGCCAAAAGACTCCTTTTGGCAGCCTCAAACATCTGCATATCATAGTTATCATTTTGAAAGACTAAAACTACTCTTAAACTCAAATAACTTGTTGATTTTAAATCTGAATAATTCCTGATTGTAATCTAACCCTAAGTTGTTTAAGAGTAATTCCTGATTGTGATCTAACCCTAAGTTGTTCATTAAACCTTTAAGTACATATCTTATCTTTGGGTTGATTTCATCTTATTGCAAATCTGGAAATCAACAGTTTAATTCATAAAGTCAGATTTGGCAATTGAACAAAGTCTAGTCTCTTTTTAGACTTGTCCCTCCATAATCACTAATTTGAATTTACTTAAGGTTTCACAAATTAAAGATCAAATTGTGGTTTAATTCAAGCTTGTATTCTCATGCTTTGTCTATCACTTGAAGTTATCTTTAAAGCATAATTCGGGAACATTTCAAGTATCGTATCTTTTTACCAAATTCCTGTTAAACCTAAGTTTATACATTCAAGCATTTGATATCTACTTGGGTTGTTAATTGGTCTCTTATAAATCTGGAATTTTATCTTGCATATCGTTAAACAGATTTGTAATTCATCTCTTCAAGCTTAACATTACATCATTAAAGAGATTGAGCAAGTGTTTTTCACCATTAAGGCCCAAATCTGGAAATTTGCTTTCACTAAATATTATAATTATAAACCAGATTTTGAGCCACATCAATTTAATGCAATACATCACTAAGGAATTGAATCCTTAATTTTTATATGTTATATCTTTGTGGGATTCATTTATTTCATTGTTGTAAGTCTTTGCATCTTTTAGTCAATCATATTGAAGATTTACTTAAGCTCTCGTAATAACCATTGTATATTTGGCCTCCTGAGAGCCGGCCAAAAGTGAAAGGGAGTTTGTATTGAGGTGACAATGATACAACTCCTATCTGTTACCCCAGGGTTGCATCCATGGATTGGGATTTTCCACTTAGATGCTAGTTTAGGTGGTAACAGGAGGAATGTAAGGATCTCAAGACTCAGACTAATGGTGAAGGCACTACAAATGAATTATGTAGCAGGTATCCAGGACTTTCAGGAAGAGATTTGACATATGCAGAATAGAAGCTAGCAGAGGAGCGTGCTCAAGATTGTTAAATGTCATGACAATGTTGATGGACAAATTGGTCCCCCAAACAGCAACTGCGAGATGTAGAACAACAAGGGGATCGACTAGAAGACATGGTGAATCAGCTGGAAGACGAGGACCACTTGGGTAAATTATTCCATGAGATCTGGAAGCTGTGGAAGCTCCTACAGCTACCCTGACAAAAAGGACAAACAAGACACTTCAGGAGAAGACAAATGGATGACCCAAGAGAAGACAATCACAATTTGACCCAAACCAATAGCCAGAGAACCAATTTGACATGAAGGAGCATGCCATCAGTCTTGAAACCAACAAAATTTGAAGCTCAGAACCACTAAGTCAAACATTAGTCCTCAACAACAGTTTTTTACGCAAAACTTTGTCCAAGTAATAGTCATCATTTAACACCCAATAGGGCATCTAGTCTAAGGTTTTTTGATGCGCCTCTCTGTGAGTCCTTTCATTTTTTTGTGTGTCTAATGTTATCTAGTCCACGCAGTGGCACTCATATCTTGATAAATAAAAGATATATCATTCAAAGCAACTAAGCAGTATAAAAGGTAAAAGGAGGTATTAAGTGTAAAAGAAAAAGTTACAAGTCTGCAGAGTATGTCGATCATAATAGCCACAAGCCTTTCAAGTATGGCCAGGGCTATGTAATGCTCTTGAAGATTTAACCAAAAATTCAGATTCAGTTAAAATAAAGTACAAGAATTAAATCATCTACATTTATTTCACCTGTGCCATAATTTTTTTGATGTTGCTGATCTCATGATAAACAATCAGATTATTTCCCTTTGTTTACAGAAGTTAAAAAGTGAACTCCCAAAATCATGTATTCAGTCGGTATATCTATCAGATGGATATATGTTCGGTCAATGATATGATGAAACAAGTCATTATCCTTAACTTCGTCGCGTTCTTTAAATTAAATTGCAATCTTCAAACTGATACATAATATTTTGTCTGCTGACTTTCTACCCACAAAGCACTAAAAAAAACCCTAAAATAAAATGACAGTCATTTGAAACCTGCCGTTTACCTTTCTCAGATAGCTTTTAATGTTTAAGTGCATGACTATGTCTCTTCATATGACTTTTGAATTTTTCTATAATTCCACATTGCTAGAACCTTTTTATTATGATGGACACAACAATAATGATGAACTTAAATCATAATCTAAAATCAATGTAGCTAAAAAGGATCGTTTGAACTTTGTACAGTAACAATAGTGTATCTATATCCTGGCTTGTCTAAGCTGGCCTAATAATAGCCATTCATACAAAAAAAGAGCTAATATTACAATGCTTATGTAAAAAAGTACTTACGTAAAGAATGAATTATCTATACAAACCTGCAATGGCGAAGAGATTCATAGCGTTCAGCCTCTGTCATCACAGTTTTCCCCTTATACATGTGAGTGACTGCATCATTACAGCAACCAACAAGCAGATATGTATTGGGAAACCTGCGACATGTGCATAGACCAACATCTTTAGTCAAGAACACGTTAGAATAACTGCAAATATATGTTACATGAAGATTCCAGAGGTTCCTTTCTCATTATTATATGTTACATGAAGATTCCGGAGGTTCCTTTCTCATAATTATGGATCGTGAATATTTCCAAATTAAAATGAGGTGTATGCAAAACATAATTGTTAGAAGGAAACAATATTTATCTCTTAACTTACAAACAAAGCAACATGGGTTTGGTCTGGTGATTAATAGATGGTAATTACCAAATAGTGGTCCTTTCCATTGGCTCTCCAACTTGCAAACACTATGAGGCATAACGATTGATGGAAATCTACCAGGCAACTGAGTTTGTGGGGAATAAAATGAGGCCCTTTATCTACTTACGAAAGAAAATGGGTATACATTATATAAAGATCAAAATATTTAAGATATACTTCAAGTAGCTCGTTCAAGGCATTAACCCCTGAAAGAAACAGCCTTTGATGATAGTATTGTCGGAAATTTTGGAACTCCAATGGATAACACTGGTGCACCAAATTTTTGTAGCCAAATGTTTATAACTATATTTCAACATAATATTTACATAGTTTGAGTTCTTTATGGGAAGGCTACTACATAATCTATATAAGTATATTTACATCATCTACATGCCGAGTTATTCATTAGTCAAGTCCTGGCCTTGAACTCCACATTAGGAATCCATACAAACATATTTAAACTCCACACTAGGAATCCATACAAACATATTTACATCATTTATACAAGTCCCATCATTATAACCTTGCTTTTACAAATTATACATAATCTGATCTAATACATTCCAAGTATCATAATCAGGGTGTTACACAAAAGACATGTGCTCTAGTGGCCTCTCCAAGTTTGCTGCATCTTGATCTTTCATGGCATCCAACTGCTCCAACACAATCTTTGACATCACCACCATCTTCTTAATGGATTCTATCAAAATTTTAGCACTTGTTAACCTTTCCTCTTTTTTCATCAATGTTGCAAATATTATGTCAGTGAATATATCATCAAGGCTTCAGACTTGGGAAATAAACTTATTAAAAATCTAGAAAAATATGTGAAAATATTGGCAAATTTAAAAAAAAATACTTAAATATTATTTTTTTTCTTTTTAGGAAAATTTAAAGCAATTCCCTCCCTCTACCCCTTTTACAAGCAAAGGTAATCATGGACAACCCTTTTCTCTCAATCCCCTTCTTTTCATCTTCAAAGGGAGCCAAAAAAAAAAAAAAATTCAAAAAATCCCTCTCCCCAACTGATATTTTCCATCATTTCACGATATTTTTTTGGCTGATAATATCAAGGAGGTGAAAAACTCACAAGATATCAAAATTATCACAATATATCGTCAATATTTGCAACACTGCATCAAACACCCCCCAAATGTTAGCTTCGTCAATTCCCTAATTGAACACCATGGTTGTCATATAAGCATTCGGTCTACCCTCGAATCTTTTGGGTCCTTCCAAAAGGACTCCTCCTCCTCCTTAGCCGTTTGCTTCCACTAACTAGATCATTTCTTGATACCAAACTTGGGCTTCTTCAGTCACTCCTGAGGGGAGTTCCCATCTCTACCCTTCGCTTTCATTCCCTAAAGTGTCAAATTAGTGGCCTTCTCATCTGCCACCTTGACAACGAAACTCTTTGGAGGGAAACCTCTATGATTTTTTCTCGAGGGTCAAACATGGTCTCCAAAGCGGCTCTATGATTTTTCTCAAGGGTCAAACGTGGTCTCCAAGGCGGTAGAGGCAGCAAGGATCAGAACAATTACATAACTAGAGAGATAAATTGGAAGAATGAGTGAGGATAGAGCGAATGATCTACAACTCACCCTCCTCACATATGCCAGATTGTTGATATAACTCTTTATAGCTCAGAAAGTGGCGGCGAGGTCTGATAATAATTGAGATTGTTCTTAATAGAGATTGTTCTTTCCAAGGTGACTCCAATCAGGTTTTCAAAAATCAAAATATTAAAATTATCCTTGAGAATTACTGGTATCTCTCTTTTTAAGGATTTCTACCGGTATTTAATTAATATAGCTAAAGATCCATGATAAATTTATACTACACACATGAACTTAATTAATAAAATAATTTAAATTGGGTCTTTCATAAAAATTGAAGTCCTAGACGCAATGCGGTTGCTGAATAAACCGCCAGCACATAAACCCTCAACAAGTTACAACTTAATGAAACCCTGTACCATTCAATGACTGCATAATATCTTCTTAAAATATTCGCAACTTAGCAAATTGATGGCTGGCAATCAACTAATATTCTTCACACACGCAAAACCGGAAAAGTAGCGCTTACGCTTTTTTGGCCTGTTCCAAGGCGCGCGCGTGTCCAAAATGAAACAGATCGTAAATTCCATCTGCGTAGACCCTCACTGGCTTTTCATTCTCTGCGTTATCTGAGGGTTTCGGACATGGATGCGGTTCGAATCTCAATGGTGGGGCTGAGACGTTTGTATCTTCATAAACGTGCTCTTCTTCTATTTCATCATCGCCCCTTTGTCTCTTGCGAGGCTTACGAGCCATTTTCAGCTCTGAAACCAAACAGATTGCCAGCAAGCAAAAAATAATTCAAAAATTTAAAAACACACTCATAATATAGATTGGTTTCATCAATCTGAATGAACTAAACTTGACAAATCTTACATGAAAATGACCAGAGATTGCCGCTAAACCGCCTTAACGTATAGTTGATATTTGGAATTCTAATATACAGCCCTCGTCGCGTCTATTACACACATTTAAAAATTCTGAAATCCACCCATGCGAGACGTGATATTCTCCCTTGTCTTATTCTTCCTCATTTTTTCTTCCTTATTCTTCCTTCGAAGTTCCTTATTCTTCCTTGTCTGCATAGAACGTTCTACACAGTGGATTATACCCGCTAACAAAGGTTATATTGGCTGCTCATGGTGTGGGACCACGGTCATCTGATTGCCCTTCCAACTCACGCGTACAATAGAATTCGAGTCCCATTATGTAAACTCGTCCTCATTGAGCGCAATGTGCCATGAATATTATATCGAAAGTTAAAAAAACTGTTATATACGAATGCATTTTGTTATTATTATTATAATTAGCATATTCTCTAAGAGAGGGGAATGAGAATGCTGAAGTAATTTGCTAAAAAAATCTAGGGCATATAAGTCATCAAAAGCATTTATGATGCACCAACTCATAGTTAGCTAGCTAGATTTTTTGGGTGTAGGTCGTCTTACAAATGAAACCCTTGTAAACCAATCAACCTAGTGGGATTTGGCATATTAATGTTGTTAAGTGGAATCATAACGATTGAAATTAAAATGATCTTATTTGAAGTTGGTTCACTATTTTGATGATGACCTCTAAAAATAACTTTTGAATTGATGAAAAGTTTGTCCTTCTAGACACAAGAACTTGATATATATTCTAGGATAAATTCTATAAATGAATAATCTTTAAGTTATGATTGTATTTTAAAAACAAAAATAAAGATTTCCATGATAATAGGATTTAAAAATAATATATTCTGGTCTTGTATCTTGTGGTGGATACAATTTTTAATAATAATATACTAATTATTTGATTAATCTAAATA
>CBVK0103925821.1:0-14181 GCA_900067695.1 Picea abies
ATTCCGAGCACTTTGAATTTTGAGCAAAATTTGATCCCCTGGATCAATTATAGAAACAATTATTGTCGATTTCTCTATGTGGAAGAAACAGTTTTGTCCAATTGTTTGTTATAGAATCACTTCAAAGTGATAAATGTATTAGGGTCCCTATAGATCTGGTATGGATAAAATATATTATAAAACCCTCATCACTTACTCTGCCATGGTGTGAAGGTGTGTGTGCAATTGACCATTTGCAGATTAACTCATTATTATAATTTTGTTTGAGTATGTTTCCCCTCATTAGCTCATATAAGGGTTGGACTTGAATTGAGTTTAGAAAAAAAAAAAAAATCAAAACAAAACAACTTGTAAGAGCAAGGATTACTTCTTAATAATACAATTTGTGCATGGAGTTTTTTAGAAAAAACATAAAGATGGTGAGAAAAAATTATTAGGAGATATCATCACAACAAGGGGTTTGGTTATGTGGTGCCTTATAACATGTCTAAAGTGTGAAATAGTCATAATCTCTACAAAAACCTAAAAGGAATCAAATAGCATTAGTATGGAGCCCAAAATAATACAAATAAAGTAGAGATATTCATGAGCCCAAAACAATATAAATAAAGTAGAGATATTCATGAGCCCAAAACAATATAAATAAAGTAGAGATATTCATGAGCCCAAAACAATATAAATAAAGTAGAGATATTCATGGAATACTTCAAAGTGAAAATGCCATCGAAAGGGTATTTAGACACTGAGGAAAGAAGATTCTTTGTTGTTTAATAATAGGGAGATTGATGAAATTTTGGTTACTTGATTGATTGTGGGGAGATTATAGTGTGTTTAGTTGCTCAACAAAAGGGAGAGGAACACAGATGCTTAACTAACCATCTATAGTAGGGAAATTGAGGAACTTTTAGTTTCTCAACCAAAGAGAGAGGGAGATCGAGGGCCTTTAGTCACTCAACCAATGGGAGAGGAATTTTTTATTTCTCAATCAACCATAGGGATATCAAGGGATGAATATGATCAATTGCACATCTATAATAGGAAGATCGAGGAACTTTAGTTACTCAATTGACTAGTGTGATTTTGGTAACTAGAGATAACATAAAGTCCATAATGGTCTTTCCAATGTTCCTTAATTCACGTGAGTGAAATACTTCATGTGTAAGGTGTAACATATTCAAAAACAAGTAAGTTAACTAAGTTAAGATGTAATAGATTGAAAGCTAGTAAGTAAGGTGAGGCATAACATATCGAAAGCTAGTATGTAAGGTAAGGCATACCATATTAAAATCCAATAAGGGTGCTCTCTCCTTAAGTACTTATTTTATCCTTTTGGTGGGTAGTTAGCTAGTTACCGAAATGAAAAAATTCAAATCCATTATAGAAAAACTTTGCTTATTTTTTTAATCTCATTAATCTCATTGTCTTTATGTTTGGCTAGTTACCAAAATCATCTAAGTCAAAATGATATAAAAGAAACAACACTTTATCAAATTATACAGGGTTATGTACTTTCTCCTCAACTTTATACACTTAGATACTTTGCTAGTTATTGAAATGAGACATGTCAATTATAAAATCACTTTTCCAAATCAAATCTATTGGCCTTAGATACTTATATTCCTTGAGGCTATTCAAATGTTTCTTTGATTTGATTAAAGGACTTCCTTGGAGTTGCCTAGAATGTTTTAGTGGGAACAATGATATCTCACTTAACGAACTACTTAATTGAATGAAATTAGTGGGCTAAAAATAATAGTAGCATTGTTATGAAGTTATGTCTTTTTAGGTATTCAATTAGGGTCCCATTGGTTGAGTGTATAAAGAGCCTTATACATTTAGATACCTACCTAGTTAGAGTTTTTTATTACATTATAGAAACAAGTATTGCCCATTTACATATGTGAAAGACGCACTTTTCCAAATGATCTTTGGAGTTATGCATTTAAAAGTGACTCATATGATGGGGGACTTTATACACCAGTCGACCCTTTAGTGATGGAAACAAAAAATATATATATAAAAAACATTACTTTTCCAAGTGACCCTTAGCTAGTGATGGAAAATATATATATATATATATATAAACTTAGCCTTGAGAATACAGGCAAATATCATTTGAGTCAGATGCTGGCTCACGAGATTTGATCGTACGACTTCTTAACCAAGTTGAATTTGGGTCACTGACCGACCTTTAATGGAGACATCCGATTGTTTTATCCTTTATACCATATTGTCAATGGGGCGGCTACTACCATATTGTCAATGATCATAACATGAATCCCCCACAGTCAAATTTGGCTCACGAGATTCGATCGTACGACTTTTTAACTCAGTTGAATTATATCTTCATTTGTTAAATTATTTGAAATGAATTATATCTTTCTCATACTCACCTTATTATTCAAATGAATTTTTTTTTTTTCATATTCTCTTTCTATATAAAATTGATATAATTTTTTTTTAAATAAGTGAAAGTTGAAATAATTTATTTATAACTCACATTGAAATTATATTAAATATTGAAAAAATTACACATATTTCTGTGAATCTATCTATATATATAATTGGTATAGACAAGCTAGTTTGACAGCTGATTATCAGTCCACAGGTTGGTTTTTCGGAAGGTTCCATTATTTTCAGAAAACAAGAGAGATGGCCACGTAGTGGCTAGTCCCTGCCTTGAATAAAAATGTATAATTGTAATTCTTATATTTAATGTGGGTTGAAAATCAAATTATAATAAATATAAAATATGTAATAAAATTGTATAATTGTAATTCGTAGCTTCCATCGAAAATCAAATATACTTTATGTAAAAGGATTGTTTAGATTTCTCAGGGATGGTTTTAGCAAAAGGATTGTTTATCTTTTTAAGGAAGGATTGTTTATCTTTTTAATGGATGGTTTAATTTTTTTTTTTTTTAAAACATCACCTGGTTGTCATTTTAATAGAATAATAGAAAGACTTTTCACGGTCAGTGTCACTATATTTATGTAATTATGTACTATATTTATGTAATTATGTATGGATTCTTGTAAATTTATTTATTATTAAAATAATGGTGATGGTGATGGTTGTAGATATTGATGGTCATAATTAATAAGAATTATGAGGTGGAAATGTCTTTATTATATATAATAAGAATTATGAGGTGGAAATGTCTTTATTATATGTTGAAATTTGTAAAATATTTTAATTTATGAAATTAAGATCATCAACAATATATTTTAAGAATTCATGATATATTGAGTTTTGATATATTTTTAATTTATAATTTTGAAATTTGCAAGATATTTCAATTTATAAAATTAAGATCATCAATAATATATTTCAAGAGTTAATTTATAAAATTAAAATCATCAATAATATATTTCAAGAGTTGATGGTATATTGCATTTTAATAAATTGAAATTTTATAAATAGATATATTAATGTTGAATAAATCTAAGTTAATAAAAGAAACACTATACTTTAAATTAAAGGCACGGAAAAAGTTTTATAAATTTAAGTATAAATTTAATAAAAAATAATTATATATAAACTTCCACAATATAGAAATTATTAAATTAAGAATCATAGAAAGAAAAACTCTATATACAACTAAGATGATGAGTAATATATTTTTTAAAAAATCCATGATATATTATTTCTTGATAAATTGAAATTTTATAAATAAGTATATTGATCTTGAAAAGATCTAAATTAATAAAAGAGACATTCTAATTTCAATTGCAAAGCATTTCATTCATTTAATTATTAAATAAGAAAATATTTAAACTAACATGGTATGAAGGCATGGAAAAAGTTTTATAATTTTAACTATAAATTTAATAAAAAATAATTATGTATAAATTCCTATAACATAGAAATTATTATATTAAGAATCATAAAAAGAAAATCTTTATATACAACTAAGATGATGAGTAATATATTTCTAAAAAAGTCTATGGCATATTATTTATTGGTAAATTGAAATTTTATAAATAAGTATATTGATGTTGAAAAAATCTAAATTAATAAAAGAGACATTCTAATTTCAATTACAAAGCATTTCATCCATTTAATTATTAAATAAGAAAATATTTAAACTAACATGGTATGAAGGTATGGAAAAAGTTTTATAATTTTAATTATAAATTTAATAGAAAATAATTATGTATAAATTTTCATAACATAGAAATTATTAAATTAAGAATCATAAGAAGAAAATCTCTATATACAATTAAGATGATGAGTAATATATTTCTAAAAAAATCCATGGCATATTATTTCTTGATAAATTGAAATTTTATAAATAAGTATATTGATGTTGAAAAGATCTAAATTAATAAAAGAAACACTCTAATTTCAATTGCAAAGCATTTCATCCATTTAATTATTAAATAAGAAAATATTTAAACTAACATGGTATGAACTTACTATTAGTAATCTTATTATTATAAAAATTATATAATAATGATTTATGGATTTTTAAAGTATTTTTATAATGATTAAATTTTTTATTATTATTATAAAAATTATATAATATTGATTTATGGATTTTTAAAGTAATTTTTATAATGATTAAAAAAACTAAATTTATAAAACAATTAATCATGATAAGTGTAAATTGAGTTCACACATGTACATGAATGATTAAAAAAAATCAATTTATATAACAATTCACCATCATAAGTGTAAACAAAGCCATAGCTCAAATATTTATCACCCATAAAAAATTCAACGATAGATGAGTTCAAATTTTTATCACATATCAACACTTTCATGAGAAAATCAACACTCCCATGTTAAAATTTGTCAAAGTTCTTATGTTAAAAAGATGTGAAACAAAAAAAATAAAAATAAAAAATGCTTTGTAGGATCAAATTTTAATGACAACTCCACAAAGATGAAACAATATTCTCACCTTCTCCCCAAAAGAGGGTTTCTGAGATTACAATATTCTCACCTTCTCCCCAAAAGAGGGTTTCTGAGATTTTGAAATTAATAGAGTTCAATATTTTTCCAAAATTATTAAAATGCAAACTCTATATGTGAACACTTTAAATTTATCCTGCAATACCAATCCACATGCTAGATGTGAAAATATATCCATATGATTTTATTATCTAGAAGATTATTATGCATTGGTTGCTTACTGAAATGATGGATGTGAAGATATATCCATGTGATCTTTTTAACCAATGGATGTGAAGATATATCCATGTGATCTTTTTAACCAGAAGACCATTATGTGTTGGTTGCTTGTTGAGTCATACTATTAGAAGCACATGTGCTTTTCACATTATAAGAACTTGTAATGTGTATATTCTATTAAAGTTTGATTTATTTTGCTAAATATTGATGTTTTACCGTCATTATCTCAATTGAGATTGCTAGTAGATTCTTCTTATACAGAAGACCATTATGTGTTGGTTGCTTGTTGAGTCATATTGCTAGAAGCATATGTGTTTTTTCACTTTATAAGAACTTATAATGTGTATACTTTATTAAAGTTTGATTTATTTTATTAAAGATTGATATTTTACCGTCATTATCTCAAGTGAGATTGCTAGTAGATTCTTTACATTATGAAATCAAACTTAATATTATTTAATTTATTTTACTAAAAACTCTAAAAACACTGAATTTTCTTTTTTTAGTGTTAATCATTCAAGCTTGCATGACTCTTTTTAATTTGTGTTTTATTCTTATTTATCAATCATCTTCTTACAATTTTCCTTTTTTAGTGTTAATCATTCAAACTTGCATGACTCTTCTTAATTTGTGCTTTGTTCCTATTTATCAATCTTTTCCTTACAAAGTGCCTTAGGAAAAAACCATTATATCTAGACATGTGTTTTCTTCTATGAAAATCATGAAATGTTTTTTACTCGGAACTAGATGAGAAATATATTCTAAAATCTATTCATATTCATAAAATCTATTCTTGTGTATGTGGATGAGGTTATCTTGATAGTTTGGCACTACAAGTTAAATTTGTGCTTGTGCATCTACATATGATGACCAAGAAATAAAGATGTTGGCATATTCTCAATTGCCACGTAGTATAATTTTGGAAATCTATACAAGATTACTTAAGTTTTAACATTTACCTCTTAACAATTTATTTTTTACATTTTACAATTCCCAAGTGTGGTTATGAGTGGAAAAAACCAATGCAACCATTTAACACTTTTTTTTTTTACTTTTACTAATTTACACGTTTCAATAAATTCTTGTTACATGGATTGTGGTTGCTTTTTACCATCACCCATGTCCATTAATACTTACCAAGAATAAATAATTAATTATGAAACCTCTCCAATAATAAATAATCAACTCCCACAAATAAATAATTAATTCTACATGCTTTCCTAACATTTCATAAAACCACATCGAGGACTCCCAATAATTAATTCTACATGCTCACCTAACATTTCATAAATTCATAAAACCACATAGAGAAATCCTAATAATTAATTCTACATGTTCTCCTAACATTTCATAAAACCACATAGAGGAATCCTATCATTTTACTATGCCATGTAGAGAATCGGAAACAAAAGAGTAGTGGTGGTTATTTTCATAAGATGACATGGAGGAGAGGGGTGGATGATTAAGAGGAGCAATAAAATACAATTGAATTAATATGTCCATGTTGTTGCACAATTATACATACAATGCTTAAGGAGACCATCCCTGTCCATGTTGTTGCACAATTATACATACAATGCTTAAGGAGACCATCCCGTTGGGAGAGGATAATTGCATTGTTCGTGAGAAGAAATTGACGAGGATAGGAGGGCATCATTGATCAAGACAAGAGAGTTGAAAAAATGAAGACATTCTACTAAGTTATGCACACAATTATTGTTTGTGTCTTTCTCACTTTGCACATAACAATTTTTATTTTTTATGATCCTTTAAGGTATGCACAAAATGTGCCTTTCTCACTCATTTATTTTCTATCTAGAACGCTATAGTCGATGCAAAATTATATATATATATATATATATATATATATATATATATATATTATATATATATATATATATATATATATATATATATATATAATAGTTGCATATATCTCTTCAATGTTTTGTGTGGCACATTGCTTTGCAAAGCAATGTACTCTCCGGTGCACCATTTATGTATATAGTAGTTGCATATATACATGAGTTCCCCCAATGTATTAAACCTGGTACTCCATGCATATGCATAGCTGAAATGTTAGATTTTTCAAGTTTAGGTAAATCGTATTGTTAATTTCTTAGTAAAGTTTTCATAAAGTGGTTCATTCCTTAGTTGCTTCCTTAGTATTAGTATTGTTAATTCCTTAGTCATTCAATCTTTCGTATTTATACTGTAAACTTATTGCATTACAGATGTAATAAATAAATAAAATATTGAATGTATTCATTAAATAATGTAAATTAATGTATTTAGGGTTTTTGAAGTTTAGGTTTAGGTTAACATATTGTTAAAAAGTTAACGTATTTAGGTTTTTGAAGTTTAGGTTCAAGTATTTAGAAGTTTTGAAGTTTAGGTTTATTGTTTATATTTATTATTTATGTTAAAAGTATAACTATTTATATTCATAGAAATAGAATCATATAAGCATTGACATGGATATTAGAATAAAAGAGTAAATTTAAACTATATAAGTATTGACATGGATATTAAAATAAATGAGTAAATGCATTGAATATTAAATTGAGTATGTAAAAATGAGGTGGTAATTTTTTTTATATTCATTGATATTTAAAAAATATAAGTGTCAACATATTTGAAAAAATATGATAGTAATTTATTAGTATTAGGGTTTAGGGTTAGGGTATATATTATATTAGAAATATAATACATAATTATATTAGAAACAACCACATTTACGTAAAATATGGTTGATATATGGTATCAATATTATTTTTCACATTTTAAAATTAATGGTGTTGATTGTCTTATATCAACCACCTTTTGCTTAAATATAGTTGTTGCTAGTTCATATTATGTGAGACGTTGTTCTCCTTCTATTCTATTTTATGTCTAGAACTCAAGTTTGTAATCCCACAACCTCCTATACTAAATTAGAGTAGTTGCTGCAATTAAGGATATATAACAAAATACCTTCTCCCGTAACTATAGACATATTGATGCAACACTTTTACAAAATAGGAAAAAATAAAATTCACACTAGCATTTGATAATACATACATGCACATAAAATTCCTTTCCTCTCTAGCATGTTTTCAACATTCTTTATTTAATTAGAATGAAAGGTATGGGCCTTGTTTTGGTTCTTAATTTTTCCTAATCCAATCCAATCTGTTTCGCCTAAGGTCCATGGCAAGTACTTCACATTTGAACTTTTTCCCCTGTACATTTCTCTCTTCCCTAGAAGATATATTTACTATTCCCGATAAGCAAGTTATATTAAGATCAAGAATAGTAATGGGAATCATTCCATTCGAAATATAAACTTAAACTAACTAGGATTTAAACAACTAATAAACAAACTTGGAGCTTCTATATTGCATTCCTAGTCACAAATTTATTTAATCAAAGTAACCCACGAAGCACCTGACCTAGGATTTAAACAACTAATAAACAAACTTGGAGCTTCTATATTGCAGTCCTAGTCACAAATTTATTTAATCAAAGTAACCCACGAAGCACCTGACCCCATCCGCATGAAATGACCTTGTAGAGGAATATCAGTCCATGAGAAGCAAAATGTCATAAGTGAAAATCAAAGCCAAGTGGGTAGAATAACAACCCATTTTTTAACCATCCAAGTTAGACCCACTTACTAGTCTAGTTAGAAATATGAAAAACCCATGGTTTTGTATTATTTCACTACATAAATTGGGATAATATTCTTTTCAATCTAGGTAAGTTAGCTCAAGTGGTAGGGACACTCTACCAACATAAAGGCGAAATCCGTTTCCAACAAGGCAAGAGTTTTTTTTCAGATAAAGTCATTGGTTTGCACAATAAAATATAAAGAAATGTCGTACAAACATCCATAAGGAAAAATCTAGAGAAGCTCCAAAAATAATAACAATGGACCAAGCATTCTCACTACAACACAGAATCCAATTCACCTAAACATGACTACTTGTTCTTGTTTAACATAAAAAAAAACCACCTAAGAATTACAATAGAAAAAACACTTTTGGAAAGAATAACAAGAAGCTAAGAATCAACATCACCAATATGGAGTGTGGTAAGACAATGAAAAAAATCCAAGATGATCAAATAATGAATTTCTTATGTCAATACTACTAGCAATATTCAACCCTTCTAAAGAATACCCAAAATTAAAATGAAACACAACAACAAGAGCACTATACTTGTATATTTATCATCAACCGAAACCTTTTAGAAAGGGAATGAACTAAATAATGTAAAATCTCTAAATTTTATAGACAATGATGAAGAATAGGCTAGAGATTCAAAGAAAATAGATTTATACTTATAATCCTATAATCTCTAATGTTTCATCGATACAATCAAACAAGTATTTATCTTTGAATCTTTCCACATCTTCGAGTATGTACACACTTTATTGACAAGCAAATTCATGAATCCTCATTTCAATCCAATATTCAATCTGAACTTTCTTTGTCCTCCACCACATCTCTATTACTTTGCATTGGTTAAGGTTTCAACAACATAACCATGTTGTTGGTTCTATGACAAACACATGGTCTATAGAAGGTATCTAATAGTGGCCCAACATAGAGTGTTGGCATATTCAACTTTTTCGAAGGAAGCGGGTCTCATTGAAGGAACATATGATAGTTTCCATGTGATGAAAGTGAAGAGTGTTAAATGCTTAGAGGGGGTTGTATTCCTTACTAGTTCATTAGTTGCATTTATTTAAACTAGTAGAACTAACATAATTTAGTTCGATTACAAGATCATATAGATCATATAGGTACAATAGGAACAAAAAAATGTAAGCATAATAATATCCATTGTATTAACAAGATGCATGATATTACCTAACTTTGATGCAAAACTCTAACTAGGAAATCTCTCTCTCTCTCTCTCTCTCTCTCTCTCTCTCTCTCTCTCTCTCTCTCTTCCCCATCGTTCCCCCTCCCACCTCTCTCTCTCTCTTTACAACACTCATTCTCTCTGTCTTCTCTCCACATTCCTCTCTCTCTCTCTCTCTCTCTCTCTCTCTCTCTCTCTCTCTCTCTCTCTCCTATCACATTATCACATTGTAGGTGCCATATATATAGGTGACTAGAGTGGCTATAGAAGATTCCTAAATATGCTATGGAATCTAAAATATATAACCCACTCATACAAAATATTACAATAGAAGATTCCTAAATATGATATGGAATATGAAATCTATAACCCACTCATACAAAATATTACAATAGAAGATTCCTAAATATGCCACGGAATCTAAAATCTATAACCCGGTCATACAAAATATTACCAAATCATATGTGTTTTTAGATACATGCATAAAGGATCTATAAAACTTGATGCATAAGATATCTAAGATGACTCCTCAACCTCCATGTACTCAGGCTTTTGCAGTCTTACTACTTATGCAGAATCATGTTTTGATAAAATCTTCTCTACACCAACACTTAGTCAAAAATAAGCCACAACAATTGTTACCAACTCTTATCAACTTGTGGACAAAATTGTCATGATTATGGCTTGCATGCATGTTGTGTCTTTTTCTTCTTAGCTTCACTATGTTGTAATTGGAGAAGCTATTATACCCCCACATGGACCAACAATGGATATTCCTATGTGAATGCAATTAAGTGTCATTATGCTTTGAGTTTGGGTTAAAGAGCTTGTTGTTGAGTATTGATTCCCCATTACATTCCTAGTTAGTTGATAGCATTAAAATTGTTTAATTATTGGTATTTGTTTATTTATATTTGATATATGAAGCTTCTATCACAAGCTTTCATGTATTCAATCTCTTGAATCATTGATATAATCCCTTATCAATTGGTGCATGTTACGAGACTTCTGACAATGCAAAAAGATTTGTTTTATGTTATTATTTTGTCAATTCATAATACTAGTATCTTGAGTATAAATTGTTGAACAAGAAAAGTAAGAAAGTTTGTTTGTTTAAACAATCTCATTTGATTTTATACACAAAACAAGGAGGAGCATGTTGTATTCCACAACTTCAACAACTTTTCATTTGTTGTTTGTTTTGTTCACTCTCTTACTTGAAATATTTATTCTTCAATACATAAGAAAACCATGATGTTCCATAATCAATTTGTCAATAGGCCACCATTTATATTACCATATGCTTACTACGGAGATCCATGACCCACACATAACTAGCATTAGAATTATTTGTTTATTGCTATGTAGCTTACAAAAAGAAAACACTCAATAAATACTAAATACTATGCATTTATTTTAATTACCAATATACCTTGTCTTGTTGTGGATCACCTTCATTATCTAATGTTTCTTTAGGAAAATGAAAAAGAATTAGAAAAAAAACAAGTTTCCATTTCCACACCCTACCTCTCTTCAAAATAGAGGCAATGACTTCTTCAATATAGATCACAAAAATATAAAAAATATAATTTTAATTTAGAAAGATTCTTGAACTTATGATTAAATCTTATTTAATGAACATTATCACTTTATACTTGAATTTTTTTTAATATTTTTATCAATATTAAAATTATTAAAAATATATTTTCTATGGAAAAATTGTTCTACGATCTTATAATATGTTTAAAGGCATGAATTGGTCTAATACCTTTAAGACTCTTTATCATCAACCCTAAAACATAGCAAAGTATCAACCAAACATGTTATAGTGATCTATGAATGAAACAAAATAAATTTATTTATTTTGCCAAAAACCTATCAGTGCTTAAGTTGCATTATGCAAAGAAACATTCAAGCATGCAAAAAAATATTTTTTTTGCCACCACAATACCCACCCTCTTAAGGGGTGAAGGCATGTGTGCAACTAGGCATTTGTAGTTTGAAAATTTAATGCATGTTTATAATTTTATTCGGGAGTGTGTCCTTTTATTAGTTTAGAGAATATTTGGAATTTGTCTTGAATTTTCAAACATGTTGTAAGAGTAAGGGTTCTTTTTTAATAATATGGTTTTTGCATGGTATTTTAAACTAATATAATTAGATAAAATATCACATTGGAAAGAATAGATCCTTAAGGAATGACATTTCACATAATTTTTTTTTAATTATAAACAAATATTTGGTGCTTACACATTAAAAAAAAAGATTTGGTATTTAGGAACTTGCCTGGCAAGGGGGTCATGTCATTATTACAACATCATTTTTGGGGATGTGACACTTTTCAACATGTCTAAAGTGTAAAATATGCATTATTATTGTAAACACATAAAATAATTCAAATATTATTAGTATGGTGACAAAATGATATATAAACAAGGAAAATAGATGCTAAGGAGCTAGTCTCTGCCTCATTGAAGAATTTGAGTCGTAATGTCTCAACACTAAGCTATGAAAGTGTCTCAACCTCAACCATCAAGCATCTTAAGAGATCTATTTCCAATGAATTAGAATGAATGATTAATTGTGTCAAGCATCTTAAGAAATCTACTTCCAATAAATTAGAATGAAAGAATATTTGTGGAATCTTGATTTATATTGACATGTCAACTAATTATTTTTCAAGCCATTGTACCAATCCTCATAAATGTTGTAAAACACTTTTCCCTAGAAGATAAGCTTTGTAACCATTCAAAGGACAACCATAACCAACGATTAAATTTTAATTCTACAAATCTATTGATGAAATAAGTGGAATCCGTACAGAATCGATTCCAACTTAGATCTTCACACTTAACTTGATTTTGTGGTTCGGTATTACCACCAATATGTCGAAAAGTCAAGCACTTATTTTGTGGAATATCTCTCGAAAGTTAACTTGACAATACTCTTGGGCATACCTATTCTATCAATGCCATCATAAAATCAATCTTTTATGTGCGTGTGTTCTTTTTTCTAAGTGGAATATGTCCTGTTGCAGGGAGGGCGCGCTCCCATGGAGAATCTGGGCATTGTCTTGTTTATGGCCGCAATAGTGCTCTGCCCGCGAGTAGCGCAGGAGCAACTTGTTCCAGTGGGAGTTGTCAGGTCTTATGCAATCGTCTGAGAAAAATCGACATACACTGGTGTCTAGATATTCACTTTCAGTTACCAAGAAGTTGGCCTTAAGGATAAGCTAAATGTATGTATGGCCTGTAAAATATTTTATGGAAATTAGGGTATTTGATTTGTTGGGAATTTAGCCGAGACTTGAGCAATTAGGGTATTTGGAGTTGAGCATAGAGTGTCTTCGTTGGCGCCTCCTTTAATCATTACTAAATAAATTTAAGTGGAAAGCTAGAGTGGCGTGGACTCTATTTTATAACTTGAAATCTCTTGAATTGGAGACACTAGGCAACAAATTCTTCCCAAATCGCTGTGGAGTTCCATTCCGACCAGGCCATGCCCGGTTGATTATACCTCCCTTACTATCAGTATTACCTCCGTTAACAAGGTATGGACTCCGTCCATGGTTAAATTTCCTTAAATCTGATCTTTTCGTGCTTGTTTATGCTCATATATGTATAAACAACAGAGCACCAGACATTTCTAAAAATAAGCATTGAAAAACAAAAATATTCCAGAAACGTTTTTGCTGATGGTTGAGTTTAATTCTTGGAGGAGGTGATCAATTGTTTGGACTGACAGTGCAACCTTTAAAAAATATCAAAATAATCATATAACCTCTCATCTGTCAGTCACAATGCCCTCCAAGTCCATACTTCCGGTTCTCAACACATTACTCTTCGCTTTTCCATAAGATACAAAATCTTCAATCACCAAGGAATTTCGTAAGACTCCTCCGAGCTGCTCAGTGTCATTCCTAATGTAGTAAAAACAAGAAAACAATAAAGTCGATGAGAGGGTGGAGGAGTTGTGGGTTGAATAAATTGTGATTTACTAGCTGTTAGCGATATTTCTTGCAGGGGGGTTAGATTGCGAAAGAATGGGTTAAAACCCACTTATCCTAAGTTTGAGGTGCTAATGTGCCCACGACTAAACGAAAGCCAAATCTGGACGGCAAGGATTACAGCGCCCGGATCAACGACGCAGGTTGGATTCCGGACCCCCCCTGCGTTTCTACCTTTAAGCGGAGGGGG
>CBVK0103925822.1:0-16132 GCA_900067695.1 Picea abies
AAGAGTAAATCACATTCATTGATTTGGGAGGACGACTAAGAATATGCCAGTATCTTCAATTGTTAACCAGATTAAAATTTTAGATTAAAAAATGATTAATTGTGCCCATTATCAATACTATACAATTTTTTTTAACACTGACTTCATAGAATTAGTATCAGGTAATGACCGTTCTCAATGGTTTTATATACTAGATTTAAAATTTTCTGATTCAATCAACAAAAGAACCACATCATGATTCCAAGTTCCCACTATGTTTGGGATTCAATAAAAATTTCTAGAGCAACTACGTGCAAAAAAATTGCAGCGAAAAGTTGCAAGACCAGGTAGTGGAGAGCCGTAGTGGCAACCAATTGAAAAATCCCAAAAAGACTGCAAGACATTGTAATTTTTCTGAAATTGCCATGAATAACCTTTTCCATGATTGACACAAAAGTAGAGTAGAAATTTTGTAAACTTCTTTTGTTTCCTAGATTTGTAAACTTCTTTTGTTAGGGTTTTGGTCTCAATATTAAATTTTGCTAACTAATAAATTTCGATTTCAAATTGTGAATGAAATAATTAGTTTCGAATTGAAACATGTAATGATTTACTTACAAAACGAGACATATTTGAGACACTGCTGGCCACCGAGAAATTCTTGAATCTTATGTTTGTCTCCTTCAACCTTTATCTTCAACAAGCATTCTGTAGTTCACTGCAACAACTCCTGACAATCATCTAAGGTAAGCAACGGTTATCGATCTCTCGTTTTATGTGATGGGAACTCTGCAGAAATCGTGCTGCAACTTTGCAGAAAAATGCAAACGGAGAGCAATGAAGATGCTTGTGGGAATTGAGGGTAGCTTCTTGGTTTACGTATAATTTGTTCAAACGATGATGGAATAATTTGTATTAAAGTTAATTGGTTATAAGTGTGGACTTTATAAAAATTGATGCCCAGGATAATAAGGTCACAGTAATTAGACATACAGATCTAGTGAGTGGTTACGTCTCAGAAAATATGGATTCATTGAAGCAATGAAAAATCAGACATGAATTGATGACTCCATGCACCTCGCCGCGTGGAAGGACTTTTCCAAAAACCTGATCCTTCTTGAAGACCTGAAGCCTTCTATTGAAGCAGAGATTGTGCTTCTCCAAAATTTGCAGTGTCAGAGCCTACAAATCCGCCAATAAAAAGTTTGTTTAAATTGGTTTTTTTTAATTATTTCTTGGTTCTAAAAAATTTTAAAAATAAAATCCCATACACGGAAATGTAGTCACTTCATGTTACAGTGAACTAATCATGTTACAATGAACCAATCACAAAGGGAAATATAGTCACTTCATGTTACAATGAATCAATCACAAATTAGAATTAGAATTGGAAAATTTAGAATGAATTTTTTTTAAAAATAAGAAAAAGAATTTGTTTAAATAAATATAAATAATATTAATAATACTAATTTCATCTAAACTGTGGAAAGACTACATAATATCAATAACCCACCAAGTAATACATCAAAACGAACCAAGTAATAGGATATCAACTATGGTTAACTTCCGAGCCAAAGATCGCGAGACTAATAAAATAGAGATATTTATAAAATTATTCAAATTGCTAAAAGTATTTGGACCCCTACAGACCTAGTATGGAAGAAATATATTAAACAACTCCACACCTTCCACTCTCCCAGGGGGTGAAGGTGTGTCTACAATTGATCATAGAGATTTAAATCTAATTCATAATTAGACTTTGTTGGGGTATGTTTCTCCTCATTTGCTCATACAAGAAACCTTGTAAGAGCACGTTTTCCTTGTAAGAGCACGTTTTCCTTCTTAATAATATAGTTTATGCATGAGATTTCAAAGCTAAGAAGAATAGAATAAACATATAGATGACAAGAAAAAATTATTATGAGATTACATTAGAAGGAGGTTTGGTTTATGCAAGGGGGTTTGGTTTATGTGGTGTCTTATAGTATTTTTAAAGTGTAAAATAGTCAACAAGGGGTTTATGTTGTGTTTTATAGCATTTCTAAGTGTAAAATAGTCATTATTTTTATAAACACTTAAAATATATTAAATAGCATTATCATGGAGTCCAACATAATATAAATAAAAATATAGATATTCATGAAATATTTCAAAGTGAAAATGTGAAGGAGAGTAGTCATTATTTTTACAAACACTTAAAATATATTAAAAAACATTATCATGGATTTCAACATAATATAAATAAAAATATTCATGAAATACTTCAAAGTGAAAATGTGAAGGAGAGTAGTCATTATCTTTACTAACACTTAAAATATATTAAATAGCATTATAACATAATATAAATAAAAATACAGATATTCATGAAATATTTCAAAGTGAATATGTGAAGGAGAAGGTCTTTAGACACTTTATCAAGAAGATGTTTAATTGTTTAAATTATTTATAATAAGGAGATTGAAGAAATTTTTCTTACTCAATTTGATCGTTGGGACATCAAAAGTACATTTAGTTTTTTTGAGTAAAGAGAAATGAATGAATATATAGACCATCTATGGTAGGAAGCTTAAGGAAATTTTAGTTGCTCAATTGAACATAGGGAGACCGAGGATTGAATATGCTCAATTACACATATAGAATAAGGAGATAAAGGAACTTTAAGGTAACTATATATATTATAAAGAGAAAAGAACTCCATAATGGTATTTCCAATGCCCCTTTCTTTGCATGAGAGAAATAATTCTTGTGTAAGGAATAATGTATTGAAATCCAAGTAAGTAAGATAAGTAAGGTAAGGTATAACATATTGAAACCTAGTAAGTAATTAAGTTAAATTGTAACATATCAAAAGATATTAAGGTAAGATATACCATATTAAAAGCTAGTATGTAAGGGTTTCTCTCTTTATGCACTTATTTTACTCATTCGGTGGGTGGATGGCTAGTTACTGAAATGAAAAAAAGAAATATGTTATATAAAGATTTCACCAATTTCTATCGAGTTATGAACTTATCTATTGGATGTATGCACTTAGATACCTATTTAGTTACCGAAATCATTTAATTCAATTATAAAAGAAGCAACACTTTTCCAATTTCTATGGAGTTATGCACTTATCTCCTTGGATTATGCACTTCGATACTTGGCTAGTTACTAAAATGAGATATATGTTAATCATAGAAACACTTTGTCAAATTGAGCCCAATGGACTTAGATACCTGAATTCCTTGAGTGTATATGATGACTTCCTTGGGGCCAATAAAGGACCTCCACGAACTTGCTTGGAATATATGTTTTAGTGGTAACCACACTAACTCACCTAAAAAAACTACTTAACTCAATGAAATAAGTTGGATAAAAATAATAGCAGTGTTGTTATGAGGTTATGTATTTTGAGATATTAGGTTAGAGTCCTATTGGTCAAGTGTTTAAATATTCTTATGCACTTAGATACTTAGCTACCAAAATGGGATAGTTTTTTATTACATTATATAAACAATTATTGTCTATTTCTCAATGTGGAAGAAACACTTTTGGCCAATTGTTTGTTATAGAAACACTTCAAAGTGATAAACGTATTAGGCCCCCTATACATCTGGTATGGATAAAATATATTATAAAACCCTCATCACTTACTCTTCCATGGTGTGAAGGTATGTG
Source organism: Picea abies (assembly GCA_900067695.1). NCBI lineage: Eukaryota > Viridiplantae > Streptophyta > Pinopsida > Pinales > Pinaceae > Picea > Picea abies. Next base: position 3,640 of record CBVK0103925822.1, read on the forward strand.
TGCAATTGATCATTTGCAAATTAACTCATGATTATAATTTTGTTGGAGTATGTTTCCCCTCATTAGCTCATATAAGGGTTGGACTTGAATTGAATTTAACAAACCAAAAAAAACAACTTGTAAGAGCAAGGATTCCTTCTTAATAATGCAGTGTGTGCATGTAATTTTTCAGAAAAATCATCAAGATGGTGAGAAAAAATTATTAGGAGATATTGTCACAACAAGGGGTTTGGTTATGCGGTGCCTTATAACATCTCTAAAGTGTAAAATAGTCATAATCTCTACAAAAACCTAAACGGAATCAAATAGCATTAGTATGGAGCCCAAAATAATACAAATAAAGTAGATATATTCATGAGCCCAAAACAATATAAATATAGTAGAGATATTCATGGAATACTTCAAAGTGAAAATTCCATGGAGAGGGTATTTAGACACTGAGGAAAGAATATTCTTTGTTGTTTAATAATAGGGATCTTGAGGAACTTTTGGTTACATGATTGATCGTAGGGAGATTATAGTGTGTTTAGTTGCTCAACAAAAGGGAGAGGAACATATATGCTTAACTAACCATCTATAGTAGGGAGATTGAGGAACATTTAGTTTCTCAACCAAAGAGAGAGGGAGATCGAGGGCCTTTAGTCACTCAACCAATGGGAGAGGAATTTTTAGTTTCTCAATCAACCATAGGGAGATCAAGGGATGAAGATGATCAATTGGACATCTATAATAGGAATATAGAGGAACTTTAATTACTCAATTGACTACTGTGATTTTGGTAACTAGAGATAGCATAAAGTCCATAATGGTATTTCCAATGTTCCTTACTTCACGTAAGTGAAATACTTCATGTGTAAGGTGTAAGATACTCAAAAACAAGTAAATAAGTTAACTAAGTAAGACGTAATGGATTGAAAGCTAGTAAGTGAGTAAGTAAGGCGAGGCGTAACATATTGAAAGCTAGTATGTAAGGTAAGGAATACCATATTAAAATCCAATAAGGGTGCTCTCTCCTTAAGTACTTATTTTATCCATTTGGTGGGTAGCTGGCTAGTTACCAAAATGAAAAAATCCAAATGCATTATAGAAGAACTTTGCTAATTTATTTAGAATTATGTTCTTATCTCATTGTCTTTATGCTTGGCTATTTATCAAAATCATCTAAGTCAAAATGTTCTAAAGGAAACAACACTTTGCCAAATTATACAGAGTTATGTCCTTTCTCCTCAACTTTGTGCAGTGATGCAACCCCAATTCTCTCATAGGGGTTGTGCAACCTACCAGTCTAGGATATTCATAAAACACTGAGCCGAATCGGCTCTTTGGGCCCCTATTGGAACCCAAAACCAATTTACACAAGCCCCTTTTTCCCTAAGTCACAGGTTCTATGAAACCCATTGGCTCATGCTAAGCCCCTATTCCCTATTTGAAATGATAGGTGCTAGCTCCTTATGCTAGGACCCTCATCCCTCATATGACCTTAGACTATGACCAGGCACCTATTCAAAGGGCACTTTGGATCTTTGGACTCCTGGCATTCTCACTTCATGCTGCGACCACTTCTTCCAGAGTCACAATCCTCTGAAACCCCGGAAGCAAGACCAATGGTCCTCGTTCCTCATCGAGATCAACGACTCAATCTCTTTCTTCAAAATTTGGGATTCAGTCGAATCCACATGCACACTCCACAACTCCTCCGAAGTGGCTTTCCAAGGGAGTGAACCTTCGTTCTTCACATGTCCCCTCGCAGATCAATGGTCTATGCTCTCCTTTGGGATCAATGGTCCATAGTAACTTTGACAAGTTCCGAACCACCTCTCAAAAGACCTCCAGAATGCCAAGTCTCCAAAGTTCACAATATGCTGACACCCATCCAATTACGATGGACAACCTAGATGGACCCCGATGCTTCAACCCTTAGGAGTTCTAGCTCCACCCAATTCGTTGTTATCGCATAGTAACTTTTCTTCGAAGTGACGGATCTTGTGCCACATGTCCTTCTCCAATGGATGAATGGGATGACTTCAGACTCCGATATTTGCAAGTCCTCACACCTTGAATCTCCAATTCCTCCAAAGTAATTATGCTTCAGAGTGCAGAATATAGTAACACCTGTCCCTTTGGCTTGGAAAACTCAGATCTGCTTCATCTTTCATCTCTTCGGGAGTAATCCCAACTCTTCTACACTGGCTCCTCTAGGATGAAGGATATCTTGCCACACATCCCTTCTGGATCCAATGGTCCATATCTCTTCGTTCTTCATGACTTTGCGAAGTTTTCTCTTTGCTCCATGCTAATCTCTCCAAATTTCTTTCTCCCAAACTCTCTAATATTTCGCCATCTGTCCCTTCGGATGATGGATAGTTCCGATTCAATATGGAACTTCAAGACTTCGACAAGTCCTCATTCCTTGCACATAAAAAGGGTTAAAGTCCCATGCACTTACCTATATCCAATGTATGTTGGTCCTTCATGCCCAGATCTGATGGCTAGGATTTGTTCTCTTCCTTGACACACTCCTTTGGGTGTCTGGACATGGAATTTAATGATCCATATCCTATCCTTGTAGTTGATCCAACAACTGTTGTCACTCCTACTCCTATGCTTCTTTGTTCTCCTGAATTTGGGAAAATTTGTAAGTGTCAAAGGCTGCGGCCTTTGAGATTTCTCCTGCAAACCTGCCTGCTGGGTATCGACTTCACTCCTCATCCTGAGCTTTCAAACTTGAAGCAAGTTCTTCTTCAAACCACACCTTGTGGTATCCCTTATGAGCTTCTTGCAATGTAATTTGATCTCGTCTTTGGCACCTCCTTGTGCTCTACATGCAAACTTGAAATTCCACTTCTGAGCTTGTGCACTTGCTCAAAATTCCAAGGGGGGTCTCGATCCTTCTGCTCCCCTTCAAAGGATTTGTGTGCCCTCCTAGAACTTAACACTCATCCTCTTGATATTTTTTGAAGCTTAAACCTCAAAGGTTCTTGGTCTTTTGTTTCCCTCTTTGTTGATATTTTGTGCGCAAAGGCGTTGTCCCTCCTGAGCTTTGTGAAGTTGAAATACTTTACATCTGGCACACTCCTTGTGCTTTCTTGTCTGAAATCCTTAGACCTATTCAACACTGATAAAAGTGTTGGCCTAGTGCACGCCTTGCACGAGTCTTCCTCCAAAATATTGATCTCTCTCAGGTTCACTTATTCACTCTTTGCATCCGCTCAATGCACACTTTACAGAGCTTCTTCCCCCCAGAGTGTTCAATAACTCTGGTTCCTTCAAATTCTTCAACAATTCAGAATGTGTTGGTTCTGTGCATTCTTTACACAACTTGACTCCTTGAGTTTTGAATTCTCATAATTCACTTGCGCACTCCTTGCGCTCTCTATGTAAACTTACACTCGACTCTCCTCCAATTCTTAATGTTATGGTGTGACCTATTGGCAACCTTTCTCCCAGAACTCGAAATAGAGTTCTCACGCACTCCATGTTCCTGCTCAATGCACTCCTTGCAAATATTCTTTCCATATAGAGTATTCAAAAACTCCAAGGTAACTCTCCTCCAACAGATTTCCAGAGTGTTTAGTAACTCTGGGGTTTCCTTCCTAACACTTATCTTCTCTGAACTCGGAACATATTTCACCTGTGCACACTTGCACCTGCTCAATTCCCTCCTAGTAGAGATTCAAAGAATATCTAACAACTCTGTGGTGTCTTCCTCTCACACTTCTCTCCATGAAATCGAAACAGAGTTCTCCTTGTGCACTCCTTGCACTCGCTCAATTCCCACTCGGTAGAGTCTTTCGAAGTATTCAACAACTTCAACTATGATTTCTCTGCATAGTATTTCATCCAGAGTATTCAGTAACTCTAAGGATCTCCTTGAGTCTATAATGTTCTAGTGTGCCCACCTGGAACATTCTCTCCTGAATTCGAAACATAATTCAAATACACACTCCTTGCATTGGCTCACATAGTTTCCAATACCCTATTGTGCACTCCTTGCACAACCTAAAGAACCCAGAAATAAGCCAACAAACTCACAAATAAAGAATTATGTCTATCCCTGCAGATGGAAACCTATCATACACATCTACATCATACATTCCTAAACACACAGAGATAACATTCATAAAAAATAGGTAAACACAAAAAGAATCGCATGTAGGAAAAACTGCTCTTTCTATTAATACAAATGTTTGTTTACAATGTGTACAAAATCTTGGACTGCAACTGAGTCTCGGCTCTCTCTCCTTGGCTTACAATGATTATCTCTCAACTTTCAGCAGCCTCTACTCGACATACGTTACAATGCTTTATAAAATAGGGGCTCAATGAGCCTTTCCCTCCAACTACTCTAGTGGTGTCTAATCACCATTACAACGCCTAACTACAGTGATGCTCCTGCATCATACTCCATTGTTGGGAAAATCATGAGTTCCTACTCATGGCTCCCTCTTCTCCATTGTTGAAATCTCCCTAGATCCCAAACTCTTCCTTAGAGTTGTCCTTCTGCTCCTCTAGTATGTTGTTGCTACTGTTGCTACTCTTGCAGGTCCCCCTCTATTAAGATTCCTCCCGCTGGCAGTCTCCTTTGCTGACCTCAACATAAACTCTCTGATTTCCTCTATCACTTCCTCCAGATTCTCTGCTAGTTGGATTCCTCTTCCATGCAGATTGGCCTGCTGCACTTCCTCATGCTGATAAAAGGGTAGATCATCCTAATCCCCCATGCTGTCTTCATCTCATGTTGCCTTGACTTTACACTCTCCTGCAAACTCTAATTATGTAGTCTCCTCACCAAGCTTCTACTCAGCTATCTCCTCTCACAAATTATCCTATGCCATCTCTTATTGTGTTGGTTCAACTCCAGCTTCTTCCAGCCGCTCCTCAGGCTGGCATTCTCCTTCAATCTACATGACTGCATCTTGGCAGTCCTTCTCTGGTCCCATATTGTTCAACCAATCCTCCATCATCTCCAAGTCCATCTCCCACTGAGTGAGCAACTCAATTGTGTGCTCCACTTTTTCTGCTGGGGCAGACATCAGTGTATGCTCCTTCTCCTCCATGATGACAATCTCTACTCACTGTGCTTCTGCTGCTACATCTGTAACACATGCTCTGGCCTCAATTGAGATTCTTGGCATGAATATATGAATTCCTCTAATGATCAGAACACTCCTCTTATCCTCCTCCATCAACTCTCCTTGCTGATCTGAACTCTCATCTAAGTTCATGATACTTTCATATAGTCTCCTCTCTTCTCTCTTGCCCACCTGGAAATATGGGATTTCTCCTCTGCCCTCCTCGAAGTCTATGAGATCAACTGGTCTCATCTCACTGCTCACCTGGCAATCTGATTTTTGTATCACTTCCCTCCTGGAAAACTATGAGATCAATTGTTGATCTCTTGTCCTCATCACTGAGGTTTTCTCCAACCTTTGGCTCACAGATGAAAAACCAGCTCCTCCTCTGTGTCAGTGAGGGTTTCATCATGCCTCAGCCACTTCTTCAACTCCTCGCACTACCTTCTAGCCAACAACTTCTGAACATGCCATCTTTCTCTCTACTTCATGGGCCACTCGTACCTCCAATGTACCTGTGCCTCTTGTTGCATCTTTAGCGTTAGCCTATCGAGCTCTGCACTGATTTCCTCGAGTTCTTTATCCATTTCTGCCTTGCTTTTCTGTTGGCGCTCCTTGCCTTGACCACACCTATGGCCTTCGATAGCCATTTTTTCTCCTCTGAATTCAACCCTCCTGGTTGTCTGTTGTCTACTCTACAACTGAGAGTGTCTCTAGCTTCTCCTACAACCCCCCTAGTTGTTTGCTTGGCTGCTGCACTCTTGCAAGAAATCACCCACAGAGAATCAACACTCTCCCTTCCTTCACCTGCTATCTACAGGAGAAATTAAACCTCTGATACTACTTGATGTTGTCATGCTATCTCCTTTGCCTACAAAAATTGATTTTGTGGCTCTGATACCACTTGATGGTATCAAGCAATCTCCTTTGCCTCTTTCCGGCTAACTAAAATAAGAAACATGCTCTCATATCACTTGATGCATCCCCCCTTCTCTCCTAGGGGATGCAAAAACTCCCGATCTAGGATCTTTTCAAAACACTAAGCTGAATTGGCTCTTCGGGCCCCTGCTGGAACCCAAAACCACTTTACACAGGCCCCTTTTTTCTGAAGGTGCAGGTTCTATGAAACCCATAGGATCCTACTAATCCCTTGTTCCCTATTTGAAATAATAGGTGCTAGCTCCTTATGCTAGGTCCCTCTTCCTTCATATGACCTCATACTGTGACCAAGGGCCTATTCAAAGGGAACTTTAAAGCTTCAGACTCTCGATGTTCTCACTTCACAATGCGACCACTTCGTTTGGAATCACAATCCTCTGAAACCCCAGAAATAGGATCAATGGTCCTCATTCCTTGCCAAGATCAATGACTCAGTCTCTTTCTTCAGAATTCAGGCTTCAGCCAAATCCGCATGCACACTCCACAAATACTCCGAAGTGGCTTTCCAATGGAGTGAATCTCTGTTATCCATGCATCCCCTTGTAGATCAATGGTCCACGCTCTCCTTTGGGATCAACAATCCACGGTAACTTCGGGCTCTGACACTTCGGAAAGTTCCAAACCACCTCTCACAATACCTATGGATTGCTAAGTCTCTGAAGTTTGCAATTTGCTGACACTTGTCCAATTACGATGGGCGACCTAGATGGTCCCCGACTCTTCAACCTTCGGGAGTTCCAACTCCACCCAATTCGTCATTCTCCTGGAGTATCTTTTCTCTGAAGTGGTAGATCTTATCCCATGCGTCCTTCTCCAATGGCTGAAGTGGTAGATCTTATCCCATGCGTCCTTCTCCAATGGATGAATGGGATGACTTTGGGACTCCAACCTTCACAAGTCCTCGCACCTCCACTCTCCAATTCCTCTGAATTTCTTATGCTCCGAAGTGAAGGATATAGTAACACCTATCCCTTTGGCTTGGACGGCTCAAATCTACTTCAGCTTGTGGCTCTTCGGTATTTCTCCCAACTCTTCTACACTTTCTCCTCTAAGATGCAGGATCTCTCGCCATGCATCCCTTCTGGATCCAACAGTCCAAATCTCTTCACTCTTTGCGACTTCATGGGTTTTTCTCTTTGCTCCATGCCAATCTCTCTGAATTTCTTCCTCTCGGACTCTCTGATCGTTTCCCAGCTATCCCTCCAGACGATGGACGATTCTGATTCACTCCAAAACTTCGTGACTTTGGCAAGTCCTCATTCCTTGCACATAAAAAGGGTTAAATTCTCATGCACTTACTTGGATCCAATGCCTGTTGATCCTTCATGCCTAGATCCTACGACTAGGATCTATTCTCCTCCTTGGCATGCTCCTTTGGGTGCCTAGACATAGAATTTGACGGTCCAAATCCTCTCCTTGCAGCTAGTCCAATGACTCTTGTAGCTCCTCCTCCCGAGCTTATTTGTTCTCCTGAATTTGGGAAAATTTGCAAGTGTCAAAGGTCGCAGCTTTTGAGATTTCTCCTACGAGCTTGATTGATGGGTCTCGACTTCGTTCCTCCTCCCGATCTTTCGAACTTGAAGCAAGTTTGTCTCTTACACCTATTCTCCTCCTTGGCATGCTCCTTTGGGTGCCTAGACATAGAATTTGACGGTCCAAATCCTCTCCTTGCAGCTAGTCCAATGACTCTTGTAGCTCCTCCTCCCGAGCTTATTTGTTCTCCTGAATTTGGGAAAATTTGCAAGTGTCAAAGGTCGCAGCTTTTGAGATTTCTCCTACGAGCTTGATTGATGGGTCTCGACTTCGTTCCTCCTCCCGATCTTTCGAACTTGAAGCAAGTTTGTCTCTTACACACACCTTACGCTCTCCCTTCCGAGCTTCTACCAATGTGATTTGACCTTGGCTCTGGCACCTCCTTATGCTCTGCATGCAAACTTGCACTTCCACTTCTGAGATTTTTCACTTTCTTAGAACTCCAAGGGGGTCTCGACCATTCTTCTCCCCTTCAAAGGATTATTGTTCCCTCCTGGCACTTAATGCTCGTCCTCTTGAGATTTTTTGAAGCTCAAACCTCAAAGGTTCTTGGTTTTGTTTCTCTCTCTGCTGATATTTTGTGCGCAAAGGAGCTATCCCTCCTGAGCTTTGTGAAGTTGAAATAATTTACCTCTAACACACTCCTTGTGCTTTCTTGTTTCTGAAATAATTTACCTCTAACACACTCCTTGTGCTTTCTTGTTTCAAATCCTCAGGCTTCTTCAACACTGATAAAAGTGTTGGCCCAGTGCATGCCTTGCACAGGTCTTCCTCCAAAATCTTGATCTCTCTCAGATTCACTGATTCACTCCTTGCATCCGCTAAATGCACAATTTGCAGAGCTTCTTCCCCCTAGGGTGTTAAACAACTCTGGTTCCTTCAAATGCTCCAACACTTCAAAATGTGTTGGTCCTGTGCATTCTTTACACAACTTCACTCCTTGAGTTCTAAATTCAGAGAATTGACTTGCACACTCCTTGTGCTCTCTGTGTAAATTTACACTCGACTCTCCTCCAAGTCTTAACGTTATGTTGTGACCTATTGACAACCTTTCTCCCAAAACTCGAAATAGATTTCTCATGCACTACATGTGCCTGCTCAATGCACTCCTTGCAAATATTCTTTCCATACAAAGTATTCAACAACTCCAACGTACCTCTCCTCCAACATATTTCCAGAGTGTTCAGTAACTCTGGGGTGTCATTCTTAACATTTATCTTCTCTGAAATCGGAACATAGTTCACCTATGCACACTTGCACCTACTCAGTGCCATCCTGGAAGAGCTTCATAGAGTATCCAATAGATATGTGGTGTCTTCCTCTGACACTTCTCTCACAGAAATCGAAGCAGAGTTCTCCTTGTTCTCTTTCCATACAAAGTATTCAACAACTCCAACGTACCTCTCCTCCAACATATTTCCAGAGTGTTCAGTAACTCTGGGGTGTCATTCTTAACATTTATCTTCTCTGAAATCGGAACATAGTTCACCTATGCACACTTGCACCTACTCAGTGCCATCCTGGAAGAGCTTCATAGAGTATCCAATAGATATGTGGTGTCTTCCTCTGACACTTCTCTCACAGAAATCGAAGCAGAGTTCTCCTTGTTCACTCCTTGCACTCACTCAATGCCTACCTGGCAGAGTCTTTCGAAGTATTAAACAACTTCGGTTGTGCTTTCTCTACATAGCTTTTCGTCCAGAGTATTCAGTAGCTCTGAATATCTTCTTGAGTCTGTAAATGTTCTGGTGTGACCACCTGTTACGTTCTCTCCTGAATTCTAAACATAATTCAGATACACACTCATTGTGTTGGCTCACAGAGTTTCCAATACCCTGTTGTGCACTCCTTGCACAGCCTAAAGAACCCAGAAATAACCCAACAAACTCAAAGACAAAGAAATATCTCTATCCCTGCAGATGGAAACCCATAATACACATCTACAACATACATTCATAAACACACACATATAACATTCATAAAACATAGCTAAACACACAAAGAATCTCATGCAAAAAAAACTACTCTTTTTATTAATACGAATGTATGTTTACAATGTGTACAAAAGCTCAGACTGCAACATAGTCTCGACTCTCTCTCCTTGGCTTACAATGATTCTCTCTCATTTTTCAACAACCTCTACTGGGCATACGTTACAATGCTTTATACAAGAGGGGCTCAACGAGCCTTTCCCTACAACTACTCTAGTGGTGTCTAATCACCATTACAATACTTAATTATTGAGGCTTTTTACATTGAATGCACATTTACTTTCTCATAACTGAGGCGATGCTCATGGTCTGTCCAACTCAAGCCTAATAAAGGCGACTTCTACTATTGCATGTATAAAGGCATGACTTGGCTCTGCTCAAGCCTTACAATATTTAATTTGTTTTTAGTTACATTTAAATTTTAAAATTGAGGGGAAAATGAGAGGGTTGTCACCTCTCCCCTCCTTGAATGCACTTTGATGCGCTGAATAGCTGGCGCTTTGTTGAGGTGGAGCGATGATCCTACATCATGCACTTAGATACTTGGCTAGTTATTTGAATGAGACATGTCAATTATAAAATCACTTTTCCAAATCAAATCTATTGGCCTTAGATACTTATCTTCCTTGAGGCTATTCAAATGCATCATTGGTTTCATTAAAGGACCTCCTTGGAATTTCCTAGAATATATGTTTTAATGGGAACAATGATATCTCACTTAACGAACTACTTAATTGAATGAAATTGGTGGGTTAAAAATAATAGTAGCATTGTTATGAAGTTATTTCTTTTGTGGTATTCAGTTAGGGTCCCATTGGTTGAGTGTGAAAAGACTATGTGAAAGAAGCACTTTGCCTAGGTAAACGAAATAAGATAGTTTTTTATTACATTATAGAAACAATTATTGCAAATTGTCAATTTAACTATGTGAAAGGAGCACTTGGACCATCCCATCTTAAAGTTTAAAAAGTGTACATATTTTATTCCTGGTTCCATTTTACAATTATTTTAGTCTATCTAATAAAGTCATTGATTAGGAATGATGAATTAAACTAATAGCTAGAAGAACAAAGTTATTGGACTATTCCATCTTAAAATTTTAAAAAATCCCATCCTAAAATTTTAAAAAATGTACATATCCCACTCCTCTAGATTTGAATATATAATATTCAAAAATATATTCTTAATCTTAAAATCCAAAAAAATCACCAAATTACACAAAGTTATACTTATCCTCCCTACTTCCCTAACAATATACTTCCCTAACAGTTAACAGTAAATGTTCTTCGCCTCTCACTACACCCAAATCCTCCATAGTTTTTCTATTGAGGTTATGATAGTTTGTGTAGAGATGGAGTCGAGAAAGATTTACCATCACTGCTGGAAACGTTGGAAACTTCGTATTCAGTTGCTATATATTTCGCTCTGCTATGACGAAGATTGGAAAACATTCTGTGAAAGAGAATACGCCGTGAATCACTCCTATGCTTATCGTTTCGGTCTCCCACAACATTTGAGATTGAGAAACTGCTTGTTAGGTGCAACACACCTGGAACGTAAATCAATAATCAATAACTTCTATTATTGTCCTATCGGTCAATGCAAACAAAATCTTAGCCTTGAGAATACAGGCAAATATCATTTGAGTCAGATGCTGGCTCACGAGATTCGATCGTACGACTTCTTAACCTAGTTAAATCATATCTTCATTTGTTAAATTATTTGAAATGATTTGGTGCATCTTCATTTGTCAAACCAATTGAAATTTTTGCTGTATATACATTTGTTATGTGGAATTGATAGCATATAATATGATGCAAGGATAATCATTTACATGGTACTATATTGTGGAGGAGTAACATGAATAGTATTGATATTGATTTGGTATAGTTTCATTTGTCAAATTATTTGGTGTATAGATTTGTTATCATATCTTTTTTAGATTCATCTTAATTCTCAATTTATTATGAGCATAAATGCATCAAATCACTTGAGATGTAAATTATTTTTTAAAGTATAAAAGTTGAGGAAATAATACATTTCTCTCATACTCACCTTACTATTCAAATGAATTTTTTTCCTTTCATATTCTTTCTCCCTATATATAAAGTTGATATAATTTTTTTTTAAATAAGTGAAAGTCGAAATAATTTATTTATGACTCACATTGAAATTATATTAAGCATTAAAGGAATTACACATATTTGTGTGGCTCTGTCTATATATATAATTGGTATAGAATTATTTTATTGAAGAAATTACACATCTCTCTCGTAAGAGGTTGTAAAAAGAACCTTTAAGCTCAATAATATGATGCAAAGATTGTCATGTACACAGTGATATATTGTCTAACAATATGGATAGTATGAAGGAAAATTGATATTTTTGATATAAAGTTTGATAAAAATATTTTAGATTAATAAAATTGTAAAATTTAAATAGTAAAACTATCCAATAAAAAATTAATATTTTTTTATTTAAAATTATAAAAACAAAATTAAATCATTTTAATATTTAACATTTAGATATATATTAACAAACAAATAGAAAATAATTTAATCATTTAAAATGTAAATAATTAATGATTATGATAAATATTACTTATCAAACATCTTAAAATTCATGGTAGTTATAATTTATTAATCAAATTTCTTGTAGTTATAATTTATTAATCAAACTTATAATCTTAAGGTTGGAGGAACTAAAAGGTCGGCTGTCCGTATTTCATTGGGAAAATGGGGGAAGAGAGTCCACATTCTCACCTAAATATCTTTTAAGATTGAACTCTTAGATCATTGAGTGATCGAGATACTTTGAGGAGAAGTGGGGTGAAATATGGAGTTTTTTGAATCTAGTTGTTGTGTGGGTTACTTCATTTTAGTATGAAGGAGTGAGCCTTTGCCTTATCAGTATTATTCCTTCTCTGTATTTGATGTAGTCAATTCTCTATTTGATATA
>CBVK0103925824.1:0-17428 GCA_900067695.1 Picea abies
TATGTATGTATGTATGTATGTATGTATGTATGTATGTATGTATATCATAGATGTTTCCTCTGTGGCATTTCCCAACCTGTGTGGTGGTTGGGGACATTACACGATGGTATCAAAGAAGAGAATTAAAATATAGATTCGTTGGGTAGCATTTCCCGGCAAGGATTTTGAGAGCTAGGGATGTCACATACTCGCACTATCTATGATCACCTTGCATACTCTGTCTATGGTTTTGCAAGAAGTTCTGAACAAACTGTTCCTCTGTATTGGTTCTTGTACCTCTTTCTATGGCTTTATGAGATCTTTCCTCATCATGAGTGATCTTCCTTCTTCAGTTTCTTCTGCTTTCATCTTTGTCTCCACATTCTTCTGTTGCACTTCAAAAATTTGAGCTTCCCTAACTCTTGCATTCTTCCTTTCAGGAAATTCCCAAGACATGTGCCATGTTTTCCCACAAGCATAACACTTCACTTTTCCTTCTCCTCCTCTTCCTCTACCTCTTGGAAAATGATTTATTCATCCAGAGTATCCTCCTCTATAACTTCCTTCTCTCTAGGTCTAACTGTCAAATCCTCCATCTTCTCCTATGAATTTATGGAACTTGTCTCTGGTGGTTCCTCTTCCTCTATTAGGACTCTTTCCCTTGTTCCTATGACTCTACTTCCTTGTCAATTTTTCTTCTTCCTTTAGAGCTACTTGATAAGCATCTTCTACATTCCTCATTGTCATCATACTAATCTCATCCTATATTTCAAACCTCATTCCATTAATATACCTATAAAATTTCTCTTCATCATTCTCCCTATGTCCTACTATTATATTCAACTTATAAAATTCTTCATTGTACTCCTTCACCGACAAACCTTTCTGTCTCATATTATGCAATATTCTGAACATATTCAACTAATATCCTTTGCGTATGAATTTAACTTTAAGCTTACCTACCATTCTATCCCAATTATTAATCTTAGTCTTACCTTTTCTCCTTCTATTAGCTTGCAAGTCATCCCACCATAAACCTACATGTGCCTTCATTTTGGTCACTGCATGCTTCACTTTCTTCTCATCATCAATCTCCTCATAGTAAAAATAATTGTCTAAAGAACTTATCTAGTCAAGCATTTCTTCCACGTTCAAGTTACCTTCATACATAGGGACTTCCGTTTTTTCTCTAGCTCCCATCTTGACAACATCTCTCAACAATTTCTCTTCTACTACTTGTTCTCCTACAACTTCTTCTGCTTCTTCTACATCTTCACTTTCAACTTCACTGACACCACCAGTCTCTGGTTCTCTCCTTTTTGTTGTTTCCATGGCATCCAACCTTGCACGAAGTTGTCTCATATCCTCCTCCATAGCTGCATTGACCATAGGTCTCTCCCTATGTCTCCTTGGCAGAATGATTCTAAATGTTTCTTTTCACATAGCTTATTCTTTCTCTGATACCACTTGATGAAAATGCCCACCCCTTCTAGGGTTTGTGTGACCTCCCGGTCTAGGATCATTTTCATGGAGATGAATTAGCTCTAGGATCTCCATTGTATCCCCACTTAATGTTCACATGCTCTTTAAAATATCCTTAGGCATAGGTTTTTACAAATATGAATCCCACTGGCTCCTTCTCTAAGCTCCTTTATCCTTAAAATCATATTTTGGGTGCTAGCCCCTTAACTTCGGCCAAAATATCATATGACCATGGGATGGAACTAGACACTCAACCAAATGGCACTTATCCAGAGCTTCGAGACTCTAGCTCTACGCTACTTCAGGATTCGATAGTTTTAACCTCACAGCGTGTTAATTCCTCCAAACGCCGAACTAGCGAACTCCCGAACTAGTGCTCCAGTGCTACAGGCTTTAGAAGATTTCTCAACACAACACCACAAATCACCCAAACATCGAATTGGTGAACTACTCTAGTGCTCTCTAGCTCTAGATCTTTGGGCTTCAGAGGATCCTACAACACAAAACTCAAATTCCTCCGAACATCAAATTGACAAAATCTCGAAGGGCTTCCGGATCAACGATCCACATTTCTCAAACAACCAATAGTTTTGATCTACTCTGGAACTCTGGGCTTTAGGAGTTTTATCTCCTATTCACCAGTAGACTCCCGAATCGCCGAACACCGAAGTGGTGAAGGGAAGATATCTATGGTCCACATGTCCCCGATAATGAACAACCTGGATTAACTCCAGGCTTTGGGACTTTGGGCCTTTTCACAACCTGGATTAACTCCAGGCTTTGGGACTTTGGGCCTTTTCACCCATGAACACTTTTCACTCATGATCCTTCAGATCACCGAACTTCCAAATGCTCACTAATATGCGAACACATGTACCCGATGACCAATGATCCATATTTACTTTGGGCTTTAGGCTTTTGGGGATATACATGAGGGGGATTCTTGAGCCTTCCCTCTAGACTATCTTAGTGAAAGCATCCCACTATTAGGCTTATTACAATAAATGAATATTACAATCTAGATATGACTCAGTGCTCAAAATGTGTACAATCCTACAAGGGTTAAAAGAAAATACAATCTCCTGGAGAACATACAATGGCTCAAGCTTCAATATCTTATTATATCTTAAATTACAATGCTTTCACAAATTAAAGTGACGAGATTTCCTTGCAATCCAAACTAGTTTAGTGCGTTGCGTTGAATGTCGAGTCATCCTTCACCTTGCCTCATTAATTGACGATGGTGATGCTTCTGCATCAGGCTGCAAACAAGGAAGTTGAGGAGGAACAATGCAATAAGGATGAAGAAGTAAGGAATGATGATGTGTCTTCAATGGACACTGACATTCCAGAGATATCAATGGGAGGTATCAACAGTCATCCTCAATTCAATGGATTAGATTTGGGGCTTCACACCCCATACAAACCAAAGAAAATTTCCCAATCCTAAGAATTTCAAGTATGATAAGGTCACAGATAGACTTGTATAGGATAAAATAAGGAAATTGTCAATCAGGAGAGGAAATCCAATATCGGTCCTAACACAAACCCTGGTAATATAAAATGTTATTGAGGATCCAATTTTCATAGATTGCACTGACACCTCTTTCACTAGAACGATAGATCATAACATCAAAAACTTATACCTCCATAATCTAGAGAAGGATGCTAGGATTAGAGAGGTGAAGAGCATCTCAAGCATGTGAACACAGATGATGATAGCCTGAAATAGGTCAAGGCTAGTGTAGAGAAAGTCAAGGAAGAACTAGAGGAAGCCATGATAGACATGTGTGCACACCTACACCTTTTTCAATAGATGACAACCACTATTATAGAACAACATAGTCAAGTGTAGGCCAAGAACACTTAGTTCATCATTATTATGGAATGTATAGGTGATATTGACAGATGGATTGTTGAGAACCCGGATATGCCAATCGGGATACCTCTCCCTCCAAGTATAGAAAGAAAAGTTGACTATGCTTCACTCGACCATTGTCAGCAAGCTGGAAAGAGAGTATACAAAGAGATGACCAAAGTGCTAGAAATCTATTCACAACTGCACAAAGGGGCACAAGTTTTGACATGAAAGTGTTGTCTCCCTCCATTGGAAGAGCTCAGTAAGACTCTCACAATGGAACAACTTATAGACTAAAATAAAATAGAGCACAAGGAGAGAACAAATTGAATCATCCACAAAGGCGATGATTGACTTGATCGAGTAGGATCTCATACATCCTACCAATGTCCATACCGTGATACAAGCCTTCATGTTTACCTTGGAAAAATACATGAAGACCCTCAATGATAACATAGCCATGCACAAGGCAACACATGAAGAATTGTCCTATTGCAGGATTACATCACTCTATGATCAGTTAGAGATTTGGACAACCTACATCAGAGATAAGAGCGTGTATAAAAGATAAAATAGAAAATTTGGATTTGTTGTTAAATACATTCTATTTTTTTTTTCCCAACAATTTTCAGTGTTGCCTTTATTCTCACACGTGTCAAAAAGATACTAAAGGGAGATGAAGCAATTTTGTAACCACTTATTGATGAATGAAAGAAGTCATTTTCAAGAGTTAGTAGTAGTTGTATAAATAAAGGAAGAATCCCATATTGTAGGGGCTCTTCAAGCATTGTATAAACTCAAGAAACGTTTTTCAAAGATACACTTTGTTAACTAATATTGAGAAGCCCTCAGGGATAGTTTTGATAGAGAGAACAATTGTTTGTAAATGGTGGCTTGCTATTGATTATTTTTCAGTAGATTATTTACTATTTACAATGTGTTGTAAGGATTTAATGTTTTCCATAGACTATTCTAAAAAATAATTGTTATTTTTGTAATAGTTGTGTTATTCTTTCTCATGTTTATGTCTTGAGCATATGGGTTGTTAATGTATGCAATAATATGACTTATACTATTCTGGTTATACATTTGTATAACTATGTTATCTAGCTTTTCACCTTCTTAACAATTATCAGATTGGAGTTTTTTGTAGAATTTAGTTTCATTTCATCTCATTCAGTCACAATAGTTTTCTCCTAGGCTAGGATAGGATAGGTTAGAGGAGAGTATATTTATGTTATGCTTTTAGATAGTATTCATTTACATAACCATCCAACCATCCAACGTCACAACTAATAATGGTATCCAGGCCAGAATCCAGATGGGTCTCCTAAACCAAATGATGCATAGTCTAATTAGGATTGTATACCGGAGACTACCCCTTAATGTTGTAGGGCATTTCCACACTATAAACATAACTAGCACTAGAAGGAGGGCTTGAATTTGCATGGCTTACATAAATTCACTATAGTCCCAAGTCCTCTGAAAATATTCCTTTTCAACAACGTTTTCCTCATATCCCATCTGAACATGATGTTACCTTTGAAGACATGAACCCCACATTCAAAATTGTTATTGGTAGTCCCGAAACTCAACCTAAATCTTGGTATCCCATCCCCGATAAAGTGTTTGCTGAAACTTTTCATATTTCCCGTGCATATGCAAAAATACTTGGCTAATTACTTATAGCCTCAGAACTCCCCAGGAGGAGAGATACCCACGTAAGATGACCCAATAATCAGGCTAATATCTTTATTGATGCAACAGAGGATCTTATTGAAACTTCTTTATAGGAAGTGCATGTTCCCTTAAGTCAAATTCCTCCCACTCCTCCTAGGTCTGAGCATAACTTTGGTGGTGAAAACCAAGAACCTGAGTTCGAAGACAAAATGGGTGAAAATATAAATCGAAGACCAATGATTCCACCATGGTTTTCCCAAGGTGCACTGAACCTAAAAAAACCTTTACATGAAATGCCCAAAAAATGAGAGATAGTTCTTCCAAAATTCGACCTAGACAAATTCGGGTCACTAGAAGATCATATAAATAATTTCTTTTTAGCTACCCATCTTCTCATTGTCCATTATGAGGACATGGTATATAGACTTTTCCCTTACACTTTCGTAAAAAAATCCTCCACTTGGTATTTCAACCTTCCTCCGAGTTCTATATCTGGTTGGGAAGACATTGAAAATAATTTCATTGGAAAATTTGGGGAAGATAAAACTCTTGCGACTTATACAAAGAGTTAGGAGCTATAGAAATGTAAAAGAAAGAGAAAGTGAAGGACTGTAATCAATGCTTTACTATAGTCCTATTGAGGTCTCAATGACTCCCTTTAATTTTTCTCAAAATTATGGGGCCCTCCATATAATTGTTTCTAAGATTATTTTTGTATTGCTTTGGTTTGCTTTATTTTGAGTGATTTCGATTTGAAGAGGTTATTGTGTCATATGAACTTGTTGCTTCATCACAATGTTTTCCACGCACATGATTGTGCAATTTATGTTTGTTTGTTTCATCTAGACTTACTCAAAGTGGTTTTATTCTTCCACTTTCATAAGAATTGATTATCATGATTCTTTAACATTTAAGTTAAATTCTGGTGAGGCCCTAATTTTTACCAAATTCTTATTTTTTTTAAATTGACGCCTTAAATGTTGTACCTTCATTAACTCAAAAGGTCTAATGATTGAAATCAAATTTGATCCTTATAATACACGAAAACATTTAAAACATAGGGGTAGCTAAACTTGTTTTAAATTATATACGTTTTCTTTACACATCATTGTTCTCATTAAAGACACAATAAACCTATATAAACATGAAGTGTAATTAAGAACAATAATGAAGCGGTTATATATATAGCTTGGAACAATTTCCCTTCAACCTTTATTTCCATGTGCAAACACCATGTGATTTAATTATCCTTTACCTTTTTGGTGTTAATTATTATTTAATTCGAAGGAAAAATATGTTAACGTTAAATTTCCTAAGCCATGCTAAAATGATGATCATTTGAGATAAAAAGGTATTCCATTATCATAATTTGTAAATTTTAGAACATTTGTAAATATTGATAATGTATTATAGGTATGATAATGACATGGAATATTCTCTGTCTGAAATCATGGATAAAAATGAGTAAATGGTGCCACAAGATCTGACTGAGATACCTATGAGATCACAGAGAATTGATATCCCGAGATCAAAAAAGTAGAGTTACACCAGAATGTAGAGAATGCCACGACATTTCTACAAAGATGTCACTAGATCTATGTAAAAGTAAACCTTATCACAATCAAAATGCTAAATTGTAGTGTCATGAAAATGCAGAAGGGATAAAACAAGATCGTATAGATATTAAAAAAATAAATTGGTAGATGAATATTATTGAAATACCATCACTATGGAAAGCACAACTAGCCATGCCTCAAAATCGTAACATACTATTGTTTCAGTAAGGTAGTGGTGAATTATTTCTACCAAGAAATAATCTGGATGGTTATTCGCTCACCTTTATCAATTCTACAGTAGAAAAAAAAACAAGATATATTTGTTCGTGCCCACCATGTTTATCCATTGAAAGTCAATATAATTACAGAGATCCAACAACAATTACAAAGAACAACACATAGATCAAAGAAGGGAAAATCAGCGCGGAATGTGGGGAGTGCAATTACCATTTTCAATTTAGTTTTTAGCTTCTTAAGTTTAGAGTAACTACAATCATCGTGACATTCAATCCAAGTATATGCATCCATCTATCTGAGAACTATTTATCAGATAATTGTAAATGCATATTTGTTTGAATAGTTGCAAGTTAGATGAACTATTTCTACGACTTGTTAGCACATCTTTACCTTAAATTCAATTTTGGTCCATTCTCTTTTATCTTGCTTTTGATTGGCAGTGAGACTAATCCTTCTCTTAATTGAGATAGATTAGATTTTCTCTTGATATTTTCATTTTATATTAGATCACATTTACATTTATAAATTCATATGAGAAATCCTCCTTTCGTAGGAGCAACCTTTTGGGCGGCTTGGTTGAGCCCTCATTTCCGCTGACTCAAATATTGTCTCTTACAAGCATACTGCGAGAAAGCAAGTCTTTTCCTTCTGCCTGTTCATAACAACCAACATTATCATACATTTGCAAGTACAGGGAAGTTTTAAATTAGTTTAGATTAGATTAACATTTATGTAATATCCCCAGGAAGAGAGCTACTTGTAATAATGAATTGTAAACATGTTTGATAGGTTGGTGAGCCGAGTTATAATAAGCTAGGAGGATTGTGTGATGATTAGGCCAATGAGCCTATTATTGTATATGGGTAAATACTCATATATTTAATATAAATACATCATTGTGTGTAGAATGACCACGAAGAAAGAGTATGGGGGACTAAGCTTCACTAGGTTAGGCAAGGGAGGAGGATAAGGGAGTAGAGCCTAAGCTTAAGAGCCCAAGAGAATAATATATAATCGTTATTCTAAAGACTATAAAGTGGATATTAATTTATCCTAAGTTCCTTTGGGGAGATTAACAAGTTCCAAGTGGAGAAGAACACGCTCTTGGAGAGCCAAGTGTCATCCAAGACGCATGCAGATTTATGGGGGGGATTCTCACCATTCTCACAATCCGGACCATGCTATTCATTCGTTAGCGGGGGGATTCATTCATGCACAGAGGAAGCACGAAGTCAGTCATTTTCTCCATTGTTGAATTCCTCAACCACCTTGAACCTCTACTACAAGCCCAAATTGATACCCTGGCGACATATGTACCCTGCGGGTTGATTGCGTATTGTTCTATCAATACTGTCCTCCATGTCCAGTTCCTGTTGTTTTGAACACCATGCCCATGTGTTGAGGAGAGGGATTGAAGAAGTAGGTTGTCAGGCCTGTGGATAGAAGAAATAGGTTGTCAGGCCTGTGAGCAACTCTCTTCAGGTGAGAGAGTGTGTTGAGGAAGTGAGTTCTCTTGGAGGAAGTCGAGTAGCAGTTGTAGAGCTCTAAGAATTCCTAATCGGACCTGTTACTGAAGCCCAAGGAAAGAAAGGTGTAGCAACAGATGGATTTTTGGACAATGAAGATGTACACTTCTGGGGTGGGATAGGCATGTGGGGAATGAGAGTCTGTGACTTGTGGGCGTAAGTAGCTCCTTGGAGGAAATCCTTCCTGTAGACTCGTGCAACTTCATGTTTTCCTTGCCTAGCCTAAGAATCTTTTTCTCGATGGAGTTTAGTCCCAGCTCGAGGGTGACCCACTGTTGAGAGTGATGAGCAGCGTGGTCTATGGATGGGAGGTTCGTAGAAGGTCTACACGTAGTTGGTGAACTTCTATTAAAAGATAAGTACCACTTCCATGTTCATTTACATGTCGTGTATTTGTACATGTGTTATAATTGATGAGTAATGCTTGTGTATGTTGTATGTGTAGGATTATTGTTATTTCTGCATTAATATGTGTATTAACAAAATATGTTGTTTGTTTATATTTATATATATACACAGATGACAATTGTTATTTCTATGAGGTAGCATTTCCTAGTCTAGGTGGCCTGGAGGTGTATGATGTTTCCGCAACTATCTTTGTGTAGCATAGCCCAGTAGGTTAAGGATGGGTATGTTACAAATTGGTATCAGAGATGTTTACTTTGTGAGGTTGCCTAACTTGTGTGGTGGTTGGGGACGTTACAATATGGTATTAGAGCCATGGTTTCAATACTGAGCTTGGATGAGCCAGAAAAGTGGAAGTTGAAGAAAAGGTTTCAGAAAGGAATTGTTGTCAAAATGGAAAAAAATGAAGTTCAGAGTGCAGTTTTTGACACTCAGCCTGAATTGGACCATATAAGTGGTTATAGAATCAAAAGATCAGAGCCAATTGTTGTCGAGAGGGGAAAAATTTGAATTTCAGAGCATCCCAGAGTGCCAAGGGAACACCTTGGTCGTGTTTGGAAGCTCAGGAGGTACAGTGGTTCATGAAAGACAACATAGAAAAGAGACTGCAATAACCGTGGGTTTGGAACCACAAGGTTTGAAGTTGGGTTGTAAGATCTGCACAGGGGAAAGGCCAACGTTTTCCAGCTGTCAGATCTGAAAAAAGGTGCATGAGAGTTAACCTCCAAAGTCCTTAGGACTTCATAACTTCGGTAAAGTTTATGAGTTAGAGAGACAAAGGGGCCGAAACGTCGAAGTTCTGAAGTCTTGGAGTGGATCTACACCGTAGATTCAGGGAAAATAACTTGATCGTGGGATCGACCGAAGTCAGATCAGAGTCGTTAGCTTGAGTCAAGGGCAAGAGGTAAGGCACAACAGTGAAGAACAAATCTCAACCATCAGATATGCGCACAAGTGATTGTGAGCCTTAGATCTCACAACAGTTCGAAATTTCAACACTTCAGGAGAAATGGAGTGTGCTAGAGAGAAAACTCCCAAAGTCCCGAAGTCTGGAGTTAATCTGGACTATTCATCAAAAGGGACACGTGTCGAAAAATTGGATTCTTCAAGAATTCGGCATTTGGGAGAAACAAAGTGTGCTAAAGAGAAAAATCTCGAAGTCCCAAAGTCTAGAGTTCATCCGGACCGTTCATTAAAAGAGATGTGTGTCAATAGATCCATGTATTTGAGAGTTCGACATTCGGGAGAATTGAAGTGTGCTAGTGTGAAAATTCTCAAAGCTCGAAGTTTCAAAGCCAAAGAACAGAAGTGGCATGGCATGATCATGTCACTACTGGTGATGTGGACCTTTCCTAGACATGCCACAAGCCACCACCTTAATCGATGACAGTTGTACTATGTGGACCCCTAGAAGGTAGAAGAGTTCAGGAGTTCATAGTTCAAGAGAATTGGAATGTGAAATTGTAATATATTTCGAAGCCTGAAGTTCCGAAATGATGTGGCCTGCTGACATCACTAGGAATGACATGGACACATGGGATGTGTTCCACGTGACAGTGAGTTAAGAACATTTGGAAGATAGAAATTCTAGTTAGAGCGTGACACATGTCACCCATATGATAGGGCCACGTGTTCTCTTATAGTATTTCTCCACGTGGCACTCCTCTCGAGCATGGATGGTGGGGGCCCTGATGGATACATAAAGTAGTTAAAATCTTGGCGAATAATTTAACTAGATCAGGCCCACAACAACTTGGTCACAATGGACGCGTGGTGCTAGATCATAAATTCCAGAGACTTGGCACTCCAGAGGAACTTGGTCAACAAGTGTTTAAGTATGAAGACTCCCAAGGCCCGAGTCTACCTCGACCATTGATCACGAAGAACACGCAGCAACAGATTTGGTAGTCTAGAGACTTGACACTCTAGAAGAATTGAGAGTATGGAAAGTTTATAACTCCTGAAGTTGGAGTCCCAGAGTTGATCATGGCCATTCGTTAACAAGAAGGTGCGAACCGTTGATGTGTTGTTTGTGAATTTCTTGACACTCCAGTGGATCTATGTAGCGGTACCTCGAAAAATCATGAATTGGGAGCTCCATAGTAAATCTCAGTCGTCAGTTGCTGAGGAGCCATGGACTGTAGATCCACCCCACTCAGCATGTTCGCTAGTTCGACGTTCGAAAGAAATGAAATTTCCTTCATCAGAAGGAATTAACAAAGCTTAGGAGGAAGGAGCTAATACAACCATTAGATTGGTTGTGAGATTTGATCTAGACCATCAAAGATCTACATCCATACAAAGAGGAGCACGCAGAGGAGGAAGACAGATCCCAGTCGTTGGATTTGAGGATGAAGAATAGAGAGTCTTCGGATCCAGGTAAGTTTCATGAAGGTTAATTGCCGAAGTCCTTCAGACTTTGGGAAATTATGGAATTTAGAGTTCGAGTGCACAGGAGAGAGAAATTGTCAAAGCTCCGAAGGCTGGAGTAGATCCTGGCCATTAGCACCTGGAAGTATGTGTCAACAAATCATGAAATCCAGAGCAATAGCACTCTGGGAGATTTCAATCGAGGAGTGTGCAAAACTCTTGAAGGATCGTAACACAGAAGTAAATCCTAGCCGTTGGAATAGGAGGATATGTGACAATTGATCGTTAACTCTGGGGGATTTGAAGTATGGTACTTTGAAAATTCCTAAAGCCTGGAGTAGCAGAGAAGATCTGAGTCATCCGTCGTTGGAGACATGTGGTGGAAGATCCTGCATTTCGGAGGAAGCAAGTGCAAGTGGGTGGAGAAAGAACTTCCGAACTCCAGAGAGTCGGAGTTCATCGATGTTGTCCATCATTAGAGGACATGTGTCATCATATCCTTCACTTTGGAGGATAGCCACTTCAGAGGAAAGTGGGGTCATGTGGGTTGAGAACTCTTGAAGGCTGAAGTGTCGTAGTTCATCGTGACCATTGATAGTCGTGGATGCATGTCAAAAGATCTGACACTCCAGAGAGTTGTCACTCCGGAGGCTTGTGGAATTGAAGGCTTTGGAAATCCTTAAGCACAGAGTCTTGAAGCTCATTGTGGTCATTTATTTGGGTAAAGAGTGGGGACCTTTGATCCCTCTCACTTTAGTTGCAAACTTCGCAAGTTCATAGTTCGGGAGATTGGCATTGTGGTGAGTTGAAAACAACCGAAGCCCGAAACTCTCAAGCATGGAGTAAGTGCCTATTGGTTTGGTGCCTGGTCATATACATGGTCATATGCTATCACTATCGAAGGAAAAAGGGCTAGGGCCTGAAAGTTGATTTTGGAAGTTCGGGAAGCTTAGATAAATTCTTGAAAGGTCAAGTGAGTTCGGACCTGCACCAGGTGGAGTGAGAAGTCCTAAAATCCCTCAGGTATCATCGGATTGGCCCCTAACTTGGCACAAGGTCCCTTAAAGGATTCTATGGGTTTTGAAAATATCCTCATTCGCTATCTCGAGAACGAGGAAGGAAATAGAAGCCCGTGGATAAGGTTTTGGGGCTCAGCAAGATCCCGAGAGCCAATTCAACTCCATCAAATTGATTGATCCTAGATCGGGAGGTCGCACAACCCAGGATAAAGAGGGGGTTTGCTTTAGAAGTGTACCAAGGACCTTTGCAACCTAGACAAAAAGAAAGTAGAGTTTCAATCACACATCATTGAAGTAGAAGGTATGATCCATAACCATGCATTCACTATTTTTAGTTGATTCATGGGCCAAGATAAAAGTAAATGAGTTGGTTAAGTCAGGTCCAGTGGGCATGATTGGGTTGTAGTTATAAGAGAAATTTCATCAATGCAACTAAAGAAATTTCAAGTAATTCTATGTAGCTAGCAAAGGGGGCATATGTGCATCCTTACAATATGAATAGAGATTGGCTATGCAAGTCAAGTTTGAGACTATTAGTCAAAGAGAAGAGAAGGTACATGAAACCTCAAGTACTAAGGTAGTTAGTCAGAAAAAGTTTGAAATAGTGCAGTACAAAACATAAATGGATGTTAAAGAATCCAGAGTCTATAAAACAACTTGGTTTGGAATTTTAATTCATCCAAGTACAAGTTAGGATAGTTGGATCCAGGAAATTAATGAAAGTTGAAGGTTAATATCAGTTGGGTATTGGTTGTAAATGCAAAAGAAACCAAGAGTGATTTGGATAGAAAGTGCTCAGGTCATAAATAATAATGTACAATGATTACAGTGAGAGCAAAAGAAGATTTTGGAATCTAGGATGAAGTGAAAACTTTGAGAACAACAAGAAATATGATACAAGGAGAAAGAAGTTACTGAAATTTCGGTAGCAACAATTGAATTAGGATTGGTTGAACAACCATAAGTAGAAAAATAATTATTTCATGTTGCAAATGTTGTTAATGATGTTGATACATATGGAAGGAAGAAACAGAAAGTTGAAGGTTGGTTATAAGTTTGATAAACAAAGAATGAAAGCTTCTACTACCATCAGACATTCAGGTAGCATAAAATTTATTAGTCATGAAAGTATGAGTTTTATTACTCTTATTGCATAATTGTTGAAGGGAATTTAGGTAAGAATTTCCTCAGCCAGAGTTATTTTATAAAATCACATGATTATATTATTTGAATTCATACCACTCGAGGTGGTAAAGGATGCAGGCTTGTATTAATTCAAAGCTTATTAGATTTTGAATGCACACACATACATAGTAGAATGTCATGTTAATTTGGTTATGGGGTAATAACAAAATAAATAAAAGATAAGAACTTGTTATAGGAATGAATGCCAATAAGATAATCATGTATGAGACCAGGACATGGTTGGATATGGAAAGGTATCGATATATAAAGGTTATGAGTCACATAGTTACCAAAAGCTTCTTACCCTTAAATAAAACTTGGGCTGCAACCTTTTTGCTAACATTAATGAACACCACAAAACTATATTCTTGTTGTAGTGTTTGGGTCGAAAAGGAAGGCATCCAATTAATTGGGTAGACAATAGGAAGTGTGTGGTGAATGTGTCAAGACATTTGCTAGAATTACAACTTATGGATGGTGAGATACATGACTGAGATAAAGATAATTATTTAATTCAATGAAAGGTGCATTGAATAAGTATGCATTGAGAATTGCACTCAAGCATAGTAAGTGATAGAATTGTATACTTAAATGAAATTGTTGAATGTGTTTGTAAGTACATGCATATATATATTTTCATGGAAATAATTGTTACTAACAACTAAAATGTTGCTAACTCATGAAGTTGAGCACATTTCAAGAATTGTTAGACATTGCAATAGGAAAGTTGCAAGTCAAGTAGTCACATGAATACTGACTACAGAAAATTTTATTTTCAGAAATTGAAGTAATGAACTTACTGATATTACTCTGAACATGCATTTGCATAGAATGACAAGTCATTCTATTTTGTTAAAATTGATTGGTAATTGTGAATTAATTGTTGGGTGTAGGAAATTCTAAGATCAATGCATAAGGTTTTGTACATATTGCAATGAGAATATGATGTACAAGAAATAATGACAATTTGTTGGTTGAATGCAAGATAGAAGCATTGCAAGAAAAATGATATTCAACAGGGTACTTGCTGAAAACCACAAGGAAGACTACCTTTCTACTATTACGACAACCATGAAAAATTATGAAATAGACTTTCATAATTTGGAAAAGTTGAAATTCCTTATGAACTCAATTTGAATTTTTAAAATGAACTATTATGATGTTCTCTCATAATAACTGCATGTGTGTGATGAATATGACACAATATTGGTTAAAGTGGAAATGTTGGAAGAAGAACTATTGTTAGAGACATTGAAGCCCTTTAATGGAGAACCTTGGTTAGAGGCTCCAGTAGTGAGTTGGCACTCTCCTTGCATGTGAAAGCCTTGGAAATATGGATCGTTGATGGACTACATAGCAGTGAAAGGATACTTGAGCTTGGAAGGGTGAGTTCGACAAGGATGAGGCAACTCATAAATGCTTATGGCATAGTAGCGAACATAAGGAGGGTGTGTCAAATGGTAAGGTGATTTGAATGCTTTCTGAAACAACTTTATAGAGTAGAGCAATTGAATTCCATTTGTAGCTAAAACTTGGAGCTTTTTGAAGAATTTTTGAATTATATATGTATAAACAAGTTACACTGAGGACATTGCAAAAATAAGGCGTAACGTCCCCGACCATCAACCCCACTGCCAGGCAATGCTACTACTTGGAAAAATTCACATACTTATATATATAACATGCATATTAAATAAAAGTTAACTCCTTTAACCAAACAATACAGAGTAATCATAGGATTACTGCTAACATTCAGAAATAATGGAATTAATAGTAAATATCATTGCAACATAATACGTGATAATATTGCAAGCATCATAGTCATGCATTTTAGTTGAAAATAAAATACATAATGATACTTATCTTAGAAACTGTAGTAACTCCACCAACCACCTGAAGACTTTCCACGAACCTTCTAGCCTTAGACCACGTTTCTCATCACGCTCATCAGTGGGTCACCCCCAAGCTGGGACTAAGCTCCACCCAAGGCAAGGGAATCCTAGACTAGGCTGAGGTTATAGGAAAATTGCACAGAGAAACTAGAAGGATTCTCTCCAAGAGACTTCTTACACCCACTACTCATGGACTCTCATTCCACACATGCTTGTTCCACCTGGGAGAATACACCTTCACAGGAACAGTTCATATGTGCTTCACCTCCCTCTTTGAGTCTCAGCAACAGGACAGATCAAGAATTCTCAGAGCTCCATAGATGGTGTTGGACTCTCTCTGGCAGAAAACCACTTCCCAGGAGGCTCTCTCACCTGGAGAAAGATGCTCAGAGGCCTGACACCCTACCTCTTCAACCATGGGCCTAAGAACCCGTTTCTTCAGCACACTCCTTGAATCATCTCTTGCCAGTTGAGGACAATAGCCATGGTTCAACACTTATTAACACATGGATGATGACCACAAAAAAAAATGGGCATAGGCCCGAAAATGGAAACAACCCACGCTAAACACAGCACACTCAAGCAATTACTCAGGTGTCAGGTTCCTCAAAAGACACAAAATGATTAACAGATTTAGGGTCTTAGGTGCATGCATGATTATTGCAAGGGTCGAATACATAGGTCACGGGATTCACAGGAATACCCAGTCGGCTTCTTGGTTCTCATTTTCAGGAATGCGTGACAAGGAACCTAAGAAGATGTCATTCGTAGAGGTCTCACAATTTCAGACGGAGGATCGGGAAAACTGACAGAATGAACCTAGACTCAAACGGTTCAGACAGCTGGTGGAAGAATGGAGTAAGAACCCCCAACTCAGCTGACGCTTTATCTTTTAACCCCATGTGCCTAGGTCGACACTTGTCTTCCTAGAGTTGCATGCATTCCCTTTTGCACATGTTGGAGATGCATGCGTTGCTTCTCCCTAGACTTAGGATAAAAACATGTTTGTCACACAGCTTTGGAATAATAATAAAATATTATTCTCAATGACTTAAGCCATTGAGATTAGCCCCTCTTTCCAACCTTTCATCCCCTTTTCCCTTAACCACTCTATGGAAGCTTAGTTCCCCATCACTCTTTCTTCGTGGTCGGTCTGCACACAATGATGTTTAATATTTATTAGTATTCAACATATTACATATAAAAAAATAGGCTTCTGGCGTTTAACACTTAGGCTCTCCAGCCTAATAAACACATAAGCCCACCAGCTTATCAATACTTGGCTCACCAGCCTACAAAACATGATTTACAATTCATAAGCATGATTACAACAGGGCTCATCCTTAGGGATATTACAATCCCCTCACCTTATTTTTTCACCGTCCTCAGTGCAACTTTCACACAACATCAACAAGATTTTCAAAATATTCAAAAAGATGCAGATATTCTACCCACATAGCATCTTCATGTTCCCAAGTCACATCCTCAGGACTGTACCATGTCCACTGGACCTTTATAATCCCTATGGATTGATTCCAGAGATGTTTTCTTTTCTGGTCCAATATGTGCACATGATGCACTTGCAGGACATTTTCTTGCTCCACCTGGATCACATTCCAATCAATTACATGATTAGCATCAGGTATATATTTCTTAAGAAATGAAACATGAAACACATTATGTAAAGTCATGGATGCAGGTAATGCAAGCATATATGAAACTGGCCTAATCCTTTCTAGGATTTCAAATGGCCCACAAAATATGGCTACCATCTTGGTGCAGTTTCGTAGATTCAGGTAACTTCTATTGGCTTCCACTTTCAGGAAAACATGCTCTCCCACTTTAAACTCTCTGTGGGTTTTGTTCTTATCAACATAAATTTTTTGCATGTTTTGGACAGCTTTCAAATTCTGCTTAATTTTTAGCATCTATTCTTCTATTTCCTTGAGCAACTCTAGCCCAACTACTACCCTATCAGCTGGATTATCCTAGATTATTGGAGTATTGTACTTTTTTCCATAAAGTGATTCAAATGGGCTCATCTTCAACGATGCTTGATACCCATTATTGTAGGTGAATTCTACCAAGTGTAGGTAGTCTTCCCATTTACATGGTTTGTCCATCACATACATCCTTAGTATGTCTTATATCACTTGATTCACCCACTCTGTTTGTCCATCAAACTCAGGATGATAGGATGTGCTAAGGTTCAGATTCATTCCAAATCCTTTGAATAACC
>CBVK0103925825.1:0-18604 GCA_900067695.1 Picea abies
CACCCACTAGAAGGAAGCACCAACTCCCTAAGTGTTCCAGCACCAACTGGATGGAAGCACCAACTTCCAGTCACACAGGCACCAACCTGTATAACAGAGAACAACAATTCTCCCTTGCACCACCCTAGTTTCTCTAGCTACAACTAGATGGAAGCTACAACTCCTTGCGTTCATGCACCCACTTGAACCCTTGAGGAAAACCATCCTCCCTAGCACCTCCCTACCACCTTGAAATATAAATCTTTGCTAATAACACTTATTACAATGAAGTAAAGTTCTTCAAAAACTTACCAGTCTCATCACTGATCTGCTACACTGCGTTGCTCTGTCTGCATCAGTGTCTTCTACACACTCTTCTTACGCTTTATGTTCTTCTGCCATTTTTTGCTCTATGTTCCATGTCCATTCAATTCACCACACCTCTTCTGTGCATTTATGCTACTGTGCTCTGCCTCCTTCTTCACACGTCAATCACACTCAACAACAAAAACCCTGATCTCTTCTCTGTTCTCCATTCTCCTCG
This sequence comes from Picea abies, assembly GCA_900067695.1. Classification (NCBI taxonomy): domain Eukaryota; kingdom Viridiplantae; phylum Streptophyta; class Pinopsida; order Pinales; family Pinaceae; genus Picea; species Picea abies. The sequence continues at coordinate 524 of CBVK0103925825.1, forward strand.
TCTCTATGCTCCTTGTGCATGCAATATCTGCCAAACTCCTCATGTCGAGTACTCTACCTGATCATCATTGCAACTCTTCATCTTCTCTGGCAGTTCAACCCATGCATCCAACATCACTGGGTGTTATTCTAAGATTTCTCATCCTGTCTGGTAGTTGAGACTCTTCATCTTTTCTATCATAGTCGAGATAATCCTCTCTATTACAGTTACAAGCTTCAATGCCCATCCATCTGTCGATGCCTCTAAGAATAGTCTTCAATCAATGGAATATGCCTCGAGCCTCTTCATCTTCTCTAGCGATCATGCTGAGGCTTCTTCAAGTCCTCTTGAAAAAACCATCAGTCGTTTCTAGCAGTTACACTATGAAGTGCAATAGTATCCCTCCGATCATATTCAAGTTCACCTACACCATTGGATGGAGTTCGTAGGGTCTTGCGTTTAATTCACCATTTTTCATTTCGACATTTCAGGATTTCTGTGGTTAAGGTTTCTTTACGCTTCATGTATTGATCCATGAAACTCCGAAATTGAGCTTGGTTACACTAGCTCCTTCCTCCATCTTCCACCAATGTGACCAATGGTTGTGACCACAGGCTAAGCCAAAACATGTTTCACATTTTGGCATTTTGACAATCCTTTTGTGAGGCATCTCGACTCTCCAAGTCGCAATCTTTGAAACTCTGAAAAAGGAGTTTAGCTGGACCAACTTCGATCATTTCGACATTTCATATTTTGGCATTTCACGATTTTGAATGTCGTGAATTCTTGTTGCAAGGAATCTCGCCTCTCTAAGTCGTGATCTTTGATATATCCTCCATGTCACAATTTCGCATTTCGTCTTTTCGTGATTTCACATATCGCGAGCTCAATAGGTTAGGGAACCTCGTTCCTTGGCTTTCCAGTCAGCAAAATGATGATTTTTCTCCATGTTTCCTATGGACCCAATGGTCTAGTTCTTGTCATGATTTCGATACTTCACAAGCCTTCGTCATGCCTGATTAATGGTCCAGATCAATCCTCAATTCGACGGCTAGGATTATTTCATGATTTCGCATATCGCAACTTCAAAGGTTAAAGTTCCTTTATTCTTTGATTTTCAGATCTGCGAAATCCCAGTATTCGAAACTCCGAAATGGAGTCAGACTAACATATTTCAGTGTTTCACGTTTTTCCGCTTCGAGACTCCTATTGTGAGGGCCCTTGACATCTCCAACTGCTGATCTGCGAAATCCCGATATCCAAAAATCCGAAATGGATTCGGACCAACATATTTCAGTGTTTCACATTTTTCTGCTTTAGGACTCCTGTCGTGAGGGTCCTTGACATCTCCAACTCTCGATCTATGAAATCCCGATATCTGAAACTCTGAAATGGAATCGGACCAACATATTTTGGCGTTTCGTATTTCGTCTCTTCGGGACTCCTGTCGTGAGGATCCTTGATATCTCCAACTCCCAGTAACTGAAATCCTGGTCAAAGCACCTGTTTTGGGTTTTCAGGGTTTCACATTTCACAATTTCAGGATGCCTACATTGGAGAATCTCGACTCTTGACTCCTTCAACTCCCAGTATTCGAACCTCCGGTCGATGTGCCTGTTTCGGGTTTTCAGGGTTTCACATTTTGCAATTTCTAGACTCCTATGATGGAGAGTCTTGACTCTTGACTCCTCTAACTCCCAATATCCAAACTTGTCCTTGTTTTTCCATTGTTTCATACTCTGAACTTGCCATCAATGACAAGCACACCTGCCTGTAAACATGCCAACAACCCTTTCAAAAAATTTGAGGTAAATTTTGGGTCTATGTCAGACACAATTGTCTTGAGAATTCTATGCAATTGTTCCACTTCCTTCATAAAGATGTTGTCAACATCCACTGCCTTATGAGTAGTCTTTAGTGGAATAAAATGGGCAGCTTTCTTAAGATTGTACACCACCACCATGATTTCATCATGCTTCTTTCCAGTTCTGTGCAATCCCATGATGAAATCCATTGTCACTACCTCCCACTTCCACTCAGGAATGGGTAAAGGCTGCAACAATCCTGTTGGGTGCCCGTGTTCAGCTTTAACCTTCTGGCATTCCAAACATCTAGCGATGTATTCAACAATCTCTTCCTTCATACCTGGCCAAAATTAATGCCTCTTGATTGCTGCCACAGTTTTTTGATATCTAGGGTGTCTAGCATAAGGTACATTATGCATTTCATGCAAAATCATAAGTTTCAAGTCCTAGACATTAGGTACATAAGTTTTATTCTTTTATATAAGTATTCCATCAGCCTCTAATTTATAATTTTCCACTTTCTATGGCATCTCACCTTGTTGTAGCTTCACTACCAATTTCCTGTACTGCAATTCTGTGCTTGCAGCTTCCAAAATTATTCCCTTTATATCGATTCGGTACATGCTAATGGTTGTAGAATGTAATTTGTGTACTCTCCTACTGAGTGCATCAACCACTTTATTCTCCTTCCCTTTGATATGCTTGATATCAAAATCGTAATCAGAGAGAAACTCCAACCACCTACTCTATCTAGCATTCAAGGTTGGCTAATCAAACAAATATTTCAGACCATTGTGGTCTGTTCTCAGTTCCAATATCCTTCCCATGAGGTAATGCCTCCATTTATTTAGAGCATGTACTATGGATGCCAACTCCAAATCATGAGTTGCATAGTTCCTTTCATGCTCTTTCAAATTTCTAGATTCATAACAAATTATGAATCCATTCTGACTGAGGACTCATCCTATTCCTTCTTTGCATGCATCTGTACACACTACAAAGTATTTATTTGGATCTGCAATCCTCAAGATTGGAGCACTGGTTAACAGTTGCTTCAATTGTTGAAAGCTTCTCTCACAATCCTTTGTCCACTTAAATTTCTTCTCCTTCCTTTGCAAGTGATAGGGTGAGATATCCTCGAGAACCCTGCAATAAACCTTTTGTAATAACTAGCTAGACCCTAATAAAATATAAACAAGAACAACAACATGGCGAAAATGGCTCAACAACCAACACTACATTATTCACTCCAATGTTACATATTTATAGTACAATCGGTGATGCCACCTCATAGAGAGATTTTCTCTAGATCCTAAAATCATGCATGATGACTAGGCTAGGCAATCTTAACTAAATCATTAGTCATCACTTGAGGATATATTACTAATATCCTAAATGAATAATACAAATATAGGTGACAATTTAGACTTAGTGATTCGTAAAGGTAAGCCATAGGCTAACAATACCCCCTCAATCACAAGTCCGATCAATAATACCAACAATAAAGCATAATCTGGTATCAATTCCAAGTCTTCATACTGAAACTCCTGTGTTGAGCCTCAATGAAGAACTACCTGAAAAACCGTTAATGTGGACGTTGAACATGTTCATTTGAAATGAACTGGAAGAGAGCTGAGATATGGAAGTGAACAACTGCAATATCTGAACATTCCCTGATTGCTTGACAATTTGATCATTTTTCCAAGTATTTTAGCTAGAAGAATCTGATGTCTTCTACTAATTGGTGAACATGTAGTATCACCACTCTACTATCAGTGTATCACTGAAAGTGCTCTCTGAATATGTGGTTTAGGATTACCACTGACCAATTGATACCATGTATCTGATGGTTTTTGGATAACCACTAACCAATCTAGACACTTTTAGGTGTCCAACAACATCCCAATGTAAAATGTGTATGATTCAATTGCAATTCATTGAACCATAATCCTGTCAAAGCTTGCCATCTCTGGAAAATCTCACAATGTAATCATGTGAGCCAGGATGCATGAATTTTTTTTACTTAATGTAAACTCCAATCTGATGAGAGTGAACCAAGAGAAGTGAATCAACTTCTAGTCTAACACATCCCTGAAAAAGCCTGTCAATTCAATCAAATGCCAAGTTGCAATGAAAAAGGATCCTCTTGTCCTCTGCTAGGTCGAATGACCATCTATGTGAACCAAATGTTCACATCATTACTCATAAAATCAAAATCTATATGATTCAACTTAAACTTGTTGAACCATAATTCTGCCAAAGTTTGTCATCTATAGACCACAGTTTCCCATTTGGAAAATTTCATGCCCATATGGCATACTTGATGTTTGTTTTCAAAACTTTCTGTCTGACAACCATCTTCAATTCCATCATTAATTCCCCCCTTTGTCAACTGAAAGGAGAGACCATAAGTGGTTTCATGAACCATCTTCACTGGAATTTTGAACTCCCCCCCTTAAGGTGCATGAGAGTTATATCATTATACTCCCCCCTTCTATGCTCAAGAGAGTACCATACTTGTTCCATTTGAGTACAACACAAAGTGGGCATGCAGAAAAAACCACATATTATCTCATCCTGTGAGGTCCATGCTCGAAAGCTATGCCATAAGGGGACCACTTATCTGAGTTACAAAAATGTTATGTGATACAAGATTTGTCTTTACTCGAGATTGAATTCTACGGTAAGACTTATATAATCGCTTGGTTGTTGATGACCATTTCCAAGGATCAATCCACTCACAGTGAATCTTCAATCTTGCAGTTTTCTTCAGCGTTGAACATATGTCTGAAGAATGGTTATGCTTGCCACAATGCTGGCAAGTATGGAGATCAAAACATTGATTCTCCTTGTGACCAACTCGATTACAATGTTGGCACTTATGTTTTTGATGCTGAATTGGAATAGGTGAAAGTGAATATTCTTGAAGGAATCCAACACTATGGAACTTAATTGGTCTGGAATAATCAGGAATATGAAAGGTAACTTCCTTGTCATATCCAAGTCCTGTTCTATTCTTGTTGTAGATGATTTCTTCCCAAGGTCTGATGATGGGCTTGGAATGAGTATTATGAACCTTTTGCTTTGAAATTTGTGTAAGTGGATTTACTGCATGTTGATGCATCATTGAAAGGTTTTCTTCACTGAAATCACAAGAAAACTATTGAAATGTAGGTTCATGAATAGATTCAACTTCATCTGAAATTGATTCTGAAGTTGCATCACTATGTTGTTCCTTCACTGATTGTTGATCAAAAGCATCATCATCATCATCATCATAGAGAGGGTCGTTCTGAACAAAAACTAGTTCGAAACAATTCACTATTTGTTGATTTTTGAGATCTATCAACTCATCATTCAATAGTTGGGATAGAGATTGAAGAAGTTTAACTTTAGCTTGTGTCACTTGCAAACAAGTTAGCACTGATTGAACAGTTTCTTTGTTCAATATCAGTGTGTTGTCTTCAGTGGTGTTTATTAGAGTGTTCAATAACTCTAATAATTCGAGACTTCGAGCCATTTTCAAAACACTAAAAGAGGTCTCCTTGTGCAGGTAGATCCTTATTACAATTTTGACTCAACAGAAGAAGCTTTATCTGCAAATCGCTCACTTGAATCACTTGCTTGAACTTCATGCTCGCTTGAAATTTTCTTTCTTTCTTCCAAGAAGTTGAGGATGTCAGTTACCATCGAAAAAGAATCCCAAAGACTTGATGGTTACAATGATTTGAGTTTCAAGTACTCAACCTTGTCAATTATGACTCAAAATGACTCTAGGGTTTCAGGCTCAACCGAAAATGCACCTTATGACAAATTCAATTCAACTCAACCTGATCTCAAAAAGACAAGTAAACTTACAAAAGAACAATTTGCAAGTTACAATAAATCCTGATTTTGAAGTTGAATAACTCTTCAAATTTGAATGTGTTGTTGATGCTTTTGAGTCCAGTTCTCCTTTGCTTATGAGATTGACTTGTTCATTGCTTTAGTATTATTTGTCGATGCTTGATTTTCATTACTTTTTCTTGAATGCATGTGCATGAGTAACATTGTGCTTCAGCTTGTATGTGTTGCATTAAATACTAAAATTGTAAGTTTGTTTATGTCAAAACTAGACAAGAAACATCCAAACATTCAAAAAATAGCCACCAACCACACTACACAATGCACCACAAAACGAATACAAACTATCGAGGCTTGGCCTTGACCCTCATATAGTCGCATCGAGAAAGATTATGAGAGAGTATTGTACTGGACTCTTCTCAACTTCTTGATATCAATATTACAAAATTAAAATCACCCTTTACCTAAGTCCATATTTCACTAAATTTTATGAAATTTCCCCCTTTGAAGTGAACAAAAATGTTCAAATCTTCAATTACAATACAACCAACTTTCAAAATTTGTTTATCAAATCTTATCTCTCATACAAAATTGCCTCCTTTATGCCATCCTAAACACATATGGCAAAAAATGCCCCTTTACAATTCTAGGCATAGGGAAACTTAAACCCAAAATGCCCCTTGATGGAAACTTTACACAACAATGAGTTTCATAATCAAACACCCCTTTACATAAAATAATGGCTCAAAGCCACAAATGGTGAGCTTTTTAATTGATAGTGAATTGATGTTTGGATTATTCCTATCCACGCCACTTAAATGTAGCGCAGGTACCCAAACTTATGCATACTGATAAAACAAAATGTCAATATTTTGACTTGGTTTCTCCTCACAGCAAATTCAATGGTGATTCTTAGCATCTAATCTCCAATAGATCTCACACTAATGGAAAGAAAAATAGATGAACTTGAAATATATGAAGCTCAGGGAGAGAGAGCTTTGGTTCCACATGCAATGAGCTGTGGTGAAAAAAGTCCACGGTTGGGTAGAAGTCTACTCCGATCTATTACGAATATTCTCTCCAAACAATGACTCACACAGTTAGCCAATTCAGCCAGCAATCAACTTTTCAGTGGCTATCTTTTCTCTGGCTAATGTCCTAGTATTCTCCAAATTCTATTCACCACAACTATAGTAGCGGGCAATCTCTGATTAATTCTAAGTTGGAGGAGTTCACAATAGTGCATGCTCCCTCTCTACTGGCATCCACACAATCATTCTGTCCATCACCAACTCCTTATACGGATATTCATGGTGATCTCCCATGTTCAAAGGAATCTGAACATGTTAGTGTATTTACAGGCCTTCCACAAGTCTATAGTTTACCATGCCCATGGCCTAAGAATATCTGCGATCAGAATATGGACGGGCATCCACGGATCTGTATGCTCCTCTAATTGATACGTGACCCTCTAAAAATAGTCATGGCTTGACATTTTTCTTATCTGGCAAAATAGAAAATAATGTTCTATTATATTTTTGTTGATGGCGGGTTTACATTTGGCGAATAAGATGTATTCAGATGGGATTTCTTCACAATAACCTTTGGTTCATGGATCTGCGCCTTGAATCCAACAAAGATTCTCCACCAGCAATAATATGACAGATATATACTCCTCCAATCCATGCAGCGAAGTCTCTCTGGAGAGTGCATGAGGAGAAGAGCAGCCACCAGGTCGTGTTTTCTGAGAAAAAGTAAGGAAGAAGAAAGCCACTTGATTGTCGCTGATTTCAATCCAACTGAGCCATGATTTCAAAGAACCGATCTGCCATTCTATTATCAATTACAGATATCATGTTCTGTATTAAATCGGATAAAAAAATTACAAATGTCCTCGGTAAATGACAAATCCTGGCGGATCTCCTCAGCAATTACACAACAATTACGACACACACACACGAATTGGTCTCTCCTCAGCGATTACACACATTGCCTTCAAACTGACGGATCTACAGTTGCGATAATTCTACTTTGGATTTTGAAGTCAATTGGAAATGCATATCGGCCACTCCGTGAAAAATGGATCTGCAAATCATCCAATTTATGTTTGTTGGGCAGATCCAATACCAATTGATAAATCAGAAACAAGAACAACAACAATCAAATCCATGCAAAAACGACCTCCTCCACGTAGATGCGACCTCTTGTGCTAGATTTTGACGAAATGCTTTTAAGACAGATCCCCAGTGAGGTGGATGAAGGACACCTCATACTTGTACCGAGCTAAATATAGGAATATGTAACATGGATCTGATCATATGAATTCAACCACTATTGTTGGAATTTCAATGCCATGCATGAAGAAAGGACAAGATGTCTCATTTTCTCATGTTGTAGCCACTTAATGAATGAACGGAATGGGAAGATATGCAATCCGGGGCATATTCATGTATAGTTCGATCACTTTTGAACTTAGAAACACCCACGCGACATGTGTCATCTACCTCCCACAAACCGAGCTCAAATATAGGAAAGCAATAAAATAGAAAAATAAAATATACAATACAAACTTCAACTCTAGATGTGGTTGATTAACAAAAAAAATAAAAATGGATTGTTCAACCAGGACTGATGTTGTCACTACATTATTTCTGTCAGACCTTAATGAATTCTTTTCATGGCAACATATTTTGGAACACCCAATCGACTTTTTGGCCAGTTGTGTGCCTGTTGCAGAGAAGTCACAGATGGATAAGCCGCTACCATGATCAACAATAGCTAAACCTGCATATCTGCCCGCATTTGTGTCCCTCACATCACACATCACCATAAATATCTATCGTTGGAGACATTCACAGGCCACATAGATTTATAGTTCGATCTTAAAAACTTCTCTCGTGCCTTGATCTGTTCATAATTCCAATGTCAACTCGATCTATTAGAAATATATGATACTAATCAATCTATCCAATGCTCCATTCAACACTTAATATTTCTTTCCTCCATGATGTAGCATTCAGATCTGCGGCTTTAGATATAAGTTTAGATTCATGATGTTGATCCAACATAGCAACAAACTCTCCTCTTTTTCTTGTTTATTCATGTTCATCTCCACATTTTAACAACAATATCTTTCATGGAAAACTACCATGAATCTCAAGACTACCAGGCCCTTAAGACCATAAGAGCTCTGATACCAATTGATAAAATATAAACAAGAACAACAACATGGTAGAAAAGGCTCAACAACCAACACTACATTATTCGCTCCGATGTTACATATTTATAGTACAATGGATGATGCCACCTCATAGAGAGATTTGCTCCAGATCCTAAAATCCTGCATGATGACTAGGCTAGGCAATCTTAACTAACTCATTAGTCATCACTTGAGGATATATTACTAATATCCTAAATGAATAATACAAATATAGGTGACAATTTAGACTTAGTGATTGGTAAAGGTAAGCCATAGGCTAATAGACCCATAAAGGATATGAATTCCATCATGTTCTTTGGCGCTAACCATTCTCTGATGGCCTCAATATTCTCAAGATCTACAACTGTCCCATTCTTTGAAATAATATGCCCCAAGTAATGGATCTTCCCCTGATAAAACGAGCACTTTCTCAACATGGCATATAGTTGGTGCTCGCTTAGCACCTACAGCACCATCCTCAGATGTTGTTCATGCTCTTCCTCTGACTTGGACTACACCAGGATGTCATCCAAAAATACTATGACAAACTTTTCCAGATAATCTCTAAATGCACCATTCATAAAACAACAGGTGCGTTCGACAGCCCAAACGACACCACTATGAACTCGTAATGACCATACCTTGTTCTAAAGGTGGTCTTGTTGATGTCTTCATCCTTTATCCTTACCTGGTGATATCCCGAACTGAGGTCTATCTTCGAAAATATCTTGGCATCCTTTAACTGATCGAAGAGGTCATCAATCCTCGGTAGAGGATATTTGTTCTTTACAGTTACTTTATTCAATTGTCTGAAATCAATACACAATATCAACATCCCATCCTTATTCTTCATGAATAGGACCAAGGCTCCCCAAGGTGACACACTTGGGCATATGTACCCCTTCTTTATAATCTCTTCAAGTTACAATTGCAGTTCTTTCAGCTCTGACATACTCATTCTGTAAGTAGCTTTCGACACTGGAGCTACTCTAGGCATCAAGTCTACAGAGAAGTCAATATCTCTCTTTGGGGGTAGTCTGGGTACCTTCTAAAATACATCTTCAAACTCCTTTAGTAACACATGATCTCCAATCTTTGAGACCTCATCCTTATATTATTCCTCTACATGGGCTGCAAATAATTGACAACCTTTCTTGTAGCACTTCTTTAGATGCATTGTTGAGATTTATCTGACAACAATAGCTCTAGGAATTCGTTGGTCTGTTTTTTTATTTCCTTCCTCATCCAACCAATCCATCCCAATTAGATAGTCATAATAACCTAAAGGAAAAACATTCAATTCATCTTTTGTGCTCATTCCATTCATGTCCATTGGACAAGACGTAACTAACTCATTGAATTTTCTCTTGGTTCCTATAGCCAACTACACTAATCAAGACTTTTCATGTTTGCTTCTCAAAAATTGCAAAATTTCCACCACTCTAGGATCTATATAACTATGGCTAGCCCCTAAACTAATTAAAATAGTGAAGGGATGGTTATTGATCATACCTTCCACTTCAATCATGTGTGACTGATATTCTGTTTGCTTGTTTTCTAGGGTTGCGTAGATACTTGGCATTCTACTGCCCATGTCCTCCACTGTTTTAGCTTGCTGAACATTATGGACAACTCTCACTTTTCCATTTTTATGGAGACAATATTTGTACTTGTGGTTCCCCTAACAACCCCAACACTGAATGGGCATCTGTCTTGTCCTTTGTTCCCCTATGTCAGCCATTATCAGCTTAGTTCCCTTCTTCCTCTGATCCATCTAAAATTTCTTCTTGTCTTCCCAAGCCTTCTGAAAGGTAGGATTTTGTCTTTGCTACTCATATAATCATATCTCCCTCCTTATTGTTTCTTCCATAGTCTTAGAGTCATCATAATGAATCTTGTCACCAATGGAAGTTGGAAATCCACTCAGATACCTCTGAACCTTGACAATATCATCTTTGATGAATGGGACATACTTCAGTTATTCCAAAAACCTTCATTCATACTCATCAACGGTCATGCTACCCAGCTTGAGTTCAAATAAATCTGTCCTCTTTCTATCATAGTATCTTTTAGTCAAGTATTTCTTCTCGAAATACCTCTTTAATTATTTCAAAGTGATATATTTTTCTCTACTGTGTTGCACCTGCACAAGTTCATCCCACCACATGGATGCTTTTCCTTTTATTTGATACATCACAAATCTTCCTTTTGCATGAGAGGAACAATTCTGCAGTTGCAAATATTTCCTCATGCCAAGAAACCATGTTGCAACATCTTCCTCCTTCTATTCTCCATCAAACATAGGAAACTTAATCTTGTTCATTTCACCCTTCATTTCATCCACTCCAGATCTCCTATGCTTTTTGGTAGGAGATGGGCTTGAAATTCTATGTGCCTCCTTATTGGAGTGTTTCAAGGAGTGATGACAATGCCTGCTAACACTTCTTGATCTCCTTTTCTTCTCAGGGATCCTGTGACTCTGTGTTTTTCTTGAGTCACTCTCCTTCTCCAATTTATTTTCAATCCTTTCTAGGCTCTTCATCAACTTTAAGTTGAATTCTCCCTGTTGTTCCTTAGCTTTCATGAGATTTCTGCTATCTGTTTAGTGAATCAGGGCATCTTTCTATAATCTTTCAATTATTTTCATCATATTCCCTTACTTATCTAACTCTTATCCATGTCCATTGGAGTTCAATCCTTCTACTCTCAGATGGAAATCCATTCCTTTTGCTTCATCCTCGAAACTGGAAGAAGTCTGTGCATCTTCCATTTCTTTTGTACTCAGTGGAAATTCTACTTGGTTCTAGTACTCGTTAAACTTCTACAAACACAATGTGCAAACAACCAAAAAAATTTAGGCCATTATTCCTTAACAAATCCCACAACATACATAAAAAAATCTGATTCAAGAAAATGTTCAGTTTTCATCCTCTATGATTCTCATTCAATCAAGAATCCCCGCAGATTTCTTATTTTAGAGCTCTGCTCTACTAATTTTTCGGGCACTAGCCCCTTTCTCTCAATCCCCAACTCATGTGACCATGGGTTGTGACCAAGCGCTAGATCAATAAGTGTGTACTCGAGCCTTCGGCCTTGGAAATTTTCAAAGTACAACACAACAGTCTCTCAGAATTTTGAGTTACCAAACTCGTGCAGTAGGGTGGATCAATGGTCCACATCTACCTAGCATTCAACGACTGAAACTCGCTGTGGAACCTTAGGCGTCTGAGTTCTAGGACTTTGGGACTTCGAAAGATTTCACATCCGCACAGCCCGAACCATTAATCTCCAAACATTCCCATGTCACCTTAGGTGACGTTATTACATCACTTCACTTAATGATTTCCAATTGCGGGGGCATGCAATGGTGGTTTGGAGAATCCCACATTTTGTCCCACAATTCTCCTGACACTGACACATAACCCCTCAGTGAAACCATGGTTTGGATTGCGGGACTGTGCAACTTGGGTCCCTACAATTCCTTATGTTCATTGATCTTGATGTATCGTGATAAACACCAATGTGGGTCCTCTGACCTTTAACTATGTTACATAACCTCAAGCCCCACTAACCCTTCTCACACGGGATGCCACATGGTGGCATACTAGTGACTGATATGTGGCCCATTCAAATGGGTGACACTCATCATGTTCCAAATGCCATCTCAATCTTCCATGAATTCTAAACCCACTGACACGTGGTACACTTCCTATGTGTCCATGTCACCTCCAAGTAACATCATCATGACTCACCACTTCGGCTCTTCAGGCTTCAGGAGTTTCAACTCCTCTACACTTGCTTTTGCCTAGAGCGCTTTCTCCCAAAGTTTACAATCTACCAACGCGTGTCCTTTGCAATGGGTGGTTATGATCTACTTCGGGACTTTAGGAGTTTGTCACACTTCACACTTGAAATCCTACGAAGTGATTTTCCTTAAGCTTCCTGTATACATATCTAATGGTCAGGCTCTTTTCCTATGATCTACGGTGTAGATATCCTTTGGGAGTTTATGCCTCAATGCATTCCACTTATCCTGAATTTCAAACTCCAAAAGGCTTCTAGGATAACCTTCTTGTACCTTCTCCAGATTTGACGATCGTAAAAGACTCTCCTTTTTCCCAAACAAATCCTATGGCTCCAACACCCCAAGTGTTCAATGCTCTCTCTCTCTGGTCAAATACCACGTTGGCTATGGTTTTAATCTACTTCTACTCCTCCTAAGCTTCATAACACGACCAAGTAACCCCTTGGCACTCAAAAACATTCTAAGGTTCAAAATTGGTTCCATCTGAACACCATTTCCACTCGAAACCTTGGGTCCAAAGACCACTTATCCGGCCCATCCAGGCTCAGCATTGAAACTATGTCTCTGATACCATATTGTAATGTTGTCGAACATCAAACCCACTACCAAACAATGCTACTACACGGAAACATTTACATACTTATATATATAACATTCATATTAAATATAAGTTAACTCCTTTAACCAAACAATACAGAGTAATCACAATATTACTGCTAACATTCATAATAATGAAATTAACAATAAATATCATTGTGACGAAATACATGATAATATTACAAGCATCGCTAACATGCATTTTAGTTGAAATTAAAATACATAATGATACTTATCTTAAAAATTATAGTAACTCCACCAATCATGTGTATACCTTCCACGAACCTCCCATCCTTAGACCATGTTGCTCATCACGCTCGGTAGTGGTTCACCCCCGAGCTGGGACTAAGCTCCACCCAAGGCAAGGGAATCTTAGACTAGGCTGAGGTTATAGGAAAACTACACAGAGCAACTGGAAGGATTCTCTCTAGAAGCCTTCTTATGCCCACTACTCATGGACTCTCATTCCTCACATGCATGTTCCACCCAGGAGTATACACCTTCACAAGAAAAGTCCATCGGTGCTTCACCTCCCTCTCTGGGTCTCAACAATAGGCTAGATCAGGAATTCTCAAAGCTCTATAGCTGGTATTGGACTCTCTCTAGGAGAAAACCACTTCCCAAGAGACTCTCTCACCTGGAGAGAGCTGCTCATAGGCATGACAACCTGCCTCTTCAACCATGGGCATGACAACCCGCTTCTTCAGCACACTCCTCGACTCAGCTCCAGCCAGGTGAGGAAAACAACCACAGTTCAACACTCATTCACACATGGATGATGACCACAAAATAAAAATGGAAGCAACCCACGCTAAACACAACACACTCAGGAAATTACGCAGGTGTCGGGTTCTTCGGAAGACACAAAACAGTTCACGGATTTCTAGTCTCAGGTGCATGCGTGATTATTGCAAGGGTCACGGGATTCACAAGAATACCCAGTCGGATTCCTAGTTCTTGATTTTTAGGAATGCATGACAAGAAAATTAAGCAGAGGTCGTTCACAGAGGTCTCATGATTTCAGATGGAGGATTGGAAAAACTAGTAGAACAAACCCAGACTCAAATAGTTTAGACAGTCAATGGAAGAATGGAGGATGAACCCCCAAATCAATTGACACTTCATCTTTTAACTGCATGCGCCCAGGTCGGTACTTATCTTCCTGGAGCTGCATGCATTCTCTTTTGCACATGTTGGAGCTGCATGTGTTGCCTCTCCCAGGATTTAGGATAAAAACATGTTTGTCACACAACTTTGGAATAATAATAAAATGTTGTTATCAAGGAATTAAGCCCCTAAGATTATCCCCTCTTAACCCCATGGAAGCTTAGTCCCCCATCACTCTTTCTTTGTGGTCAATCTGCATGCAATGATGTTTCATCTTTATTAATTTTCTACATATTACATATACAAAAACAGGCTCCTGGCCTTTAACACTTAGTCTCTCCGGACTAATAAACACATAAGCTCACCATCTTATCAATACTTGGCTCACTAGCCTACAAAACATGATTTACAATTCATAAACATGATTACAATAGGGCTCATCCTTGGGGATATTACATAAGGGGAGGGGATTGTAATATCCACAGGTAGATCCCTAGTTGTAATTATGAATTGTAAACATGTTTGATAGGTTCGTGAGCCGAGTTATAATAAGCTAGGAGGCTTATGCGATGATTAGGCCAGTGAGACTAATATTTTATATGTGTAAATACTAATATATTTAATATAAATACATTGTTGTGTGTATCTCTACCATGAAGAAAGAGTATGGGGGACTAACCTCCACTAGGTTGGGAAAGGGAGGAGGATAAGAGATTAGAGCATAAGATTAAGAGCCCAAGAGAATAATATATAATTATTATTATAAAATATGTAAAGAGGATATT
Source organism: Picea abies (assembly GCA_900067695.1). Taxonomy (NCBI): domain Eukaryota; kingdom Viridiplantae; phylum Streptophyta; class Pinopsida; order Pinales; family Pinaceae; genus Picea; species Picea abies. The sequence continues at coordinate 15,644 of CBVK0103925825.1, forward strand.
AATTTATCCTAAGTTCTTTTGGGGAGAGGAACATGTTCCAAGTGGAGAAGAACATGCTCCTCGAGAGCCAAGTGTCATCCAAAGAGCATGCAGATATATGGGGGGGATTCTCACCATTCTCACAATCCAGACCATGCAAGTCCTCCGTTAGCAGGGGGATCCACTCATGCATGAAGGAATCACACAGTCAATCATTTCCTCCATTGTTGAATTCCTCAACCAACTTGAGCCTCTGCTACAAGCCCGAATTGATACCCTAGAGGCACCTGTACCATGTGGGTTGCCTGCGTATTGTGTCATCATTACTGTCCTCCATGTCCAGTTTATGTTGATGTCATCACCATGCTTATGTGTTGAAGAGAAGGATTGAAGAAGTGGGTTTTTAGGCCAGTGGATAGAAGAAATAGGTTATCAGGTGTGTGAGCAACTCTCTTCAGGTGAGAGAGTGTGTTGAGGAAGTGAGTTCTCCTGGAGAAAGTCCAGTAGCAGCTGCAAATATCTGAGAATTCTGGATCTGGCCTGTTTCTGAATCCTAAGGAAAGGGAGGTGTAGCATCTGATGGACTATTGGACAGTGAAGGTGTACACTTTTGGGGTGGGACAGGCATGTGGGGAATGAGATTCTGTGAGCTGTGGGTGCAAGTGGCTCCTTGGAGGAAATCCTTCCTGTAGACTGGTGCAACTTCCTATTTTCCTTGCCTAGACTAGGAATCCCTTTCCCAGTGGATTTTAGTCCCAAATCGAGGGTGACCCACTGCTGAGAGTGATGAGCAATGTGGTATATGGCTAGGAGGTTCATGGAAGGTATACATGCAGTTGGTGGACATCTATTAAAAGATGAGTACCACTTCTATGTTCATTTACATGCTGTGTAATTATACATGTGTTATAATTGATGAGTAATGCCTATATATGTTGTATGTGTAGGATTATTGTTATTTTCACATTAATATGCATATTAGCAGAATATGTTGTATGTTTATGTTTATATATATATATATATATGCATATGATAATTTTTATTTCTATGAGAAAGAATTTCCTAGTCTATGTGGCCTACAGGTGTATGATGTTTCCGCAAGTATCTCTATGTAATATAGCCTAGTAGGTTAAGGATCGGTATATTATAAATTGGTATCAGAGATGTTTACTCCATGGGCCCGACCTATGTGGTGGCTAGGGATGTTACAAGATGGTATCTGAGCTATGGTTTCAACACTGAGCCTGGATGGGCCAGGAAAGTGAAAGTTGAAGAAAAGGCTTTGGAAAGGAATTGTTGTCGAAATGGAAAAATTGAAGTTCATAGCGCAGTCTTCGACACTCAGCCTGAATTGGGCCATATAAGTGGTTATGGAATCAAAATCTCAAAGAAAATTGTTGTCTAGAGGGACAAAATTTTAATTTCAGAGCGTCCCAGAGTGCCAATAGAACACCTTGGCCATGTTTGGAAGCTCAGGAGGTATAGCAGTTCAAGAAAGACAACATAGAAAAGAGATTGCAATAACCATGGGTTTGGAACCACAAGGTTTGAAGTTGGGTCGTAAGATCTGTGTAGGGGAAAGGCCAAGGTTTTCCATCCATCATATATGGAAAAAGGTGCATGAGAGTTAACCTCCAAAGTCCTTAGGACTTCATAACTTCGACGAAGTTTATGAGTTAGAGAACCAAAGGGGCCGAAGCGTCGAAGTTATGATGTCTTGGAGTGGATATACATCATAGATCTGAGGAAAAGAGCTTGACCGTGGGATCTACCAAAGTCATATCGGAGCCATTAGCTCAAGTCAAGAGAAAGAGGTAAGGTGCAGCAGTGAAGAACATATCTCACCCATTAGATCTTTGTGCAAGTGATTATGAGTCGTAGATCTCATAGTAATTTGGAAGTTCGACACTTTGGGAGAAATGGAGTGTGATAGAGAGAAAACTCCCAAAGTCTGTAGTTAATCTAGTCCGTTCATCAAAAAGGGACATGTGTTGGAAGATTGGATATTTTAGGAATTTGACATTTGGGAGAAACAAAGTTTCCTGAAGAAAAAACTCCTGAAGTCTTGAAGTCCAGAGTTGATATGGACCATTCATTAAAAGAGACTTGTGTCGATAGATCATTGTATTCGGGAGTTTGGAGTTCCAAATAGTTGATGTGTTCTAGTGCGAAAAGTCCCGAAGTCAAAGAACATAAGTGGCATGGAATGATGATGTCACCAGTGGTGATGTGGAACTTTTCTATACATGCCAAATGCCACCACCTTAATTGATGACATTTGTACTATGTGGACCTGCGGAAGGTAGAAGAGTTTGGGAGTTTGAAGTTTGGGAGAATTGGAATGTGAAAGTGTAAAATCTCCCAAAGCCTGAAGTTTCGAAGTGACGTGGCCTGCTGACATCACCAGGAATGACGTGGACACATGAGATGTGTGCCACATGTCAGTGATTTAAGAACCTTTGGAATATAGAAATTCCAGTTAGAACGTGTTAGCGTCAGAAGTCACTCCTAGATTGCAGCAGGAGAAGATCCTGACGCCCATTAGTTTTATGTCATGATTGGTTTATAAAAGGGTGATCGACTAGAGGTAAAATCAATACAATATAATTTTAACTCATGATTCTGGACTGAGGCTATGCATGAACAGGTGAGGTCTTAATCTAACTTCAGTCAATAGGTTGCAGTAAAGGTGAGCGGAAGGAAGACATCTGTGAGAAAGTGAAAAGTTATGCTATGAGAATCAAGCTTACAATAGCCCAAAGAGGAAGAATTTAAACACAAGAGCATTGAAAGAAATTGTGACAACATTACAATAAAACCTTTATATAACATGGTCACAATGCTTCATGTGACTCAGTCAATCATAAACTCTTTCAACATTAGATGTAAACCAGATGGAATAAGAAGATGACTGTCATTAGACTAGAAATTCCACATATAGATACATAACCAGGGAAAACCAGTGCTTCATTAAAACTATAC
>CBVK0103925838.1:0-12052 GCA_900067695.1 Picea abies
GTCTCTTTTCCTTCTCTTCCTTTTTGCTCTAGCAGTCTATCACTTTGTTCTATGCTTCACTTGCTTTGGTGATCACCAGTTTCACATGCTTCTTATGTTCGCATGTAGTCCATGTGACCTCCTTGTAGCGTGGTAATCCTAACGAACTTTCCAGCTCATCCATGACCCATCCCACTATCTCTCGTGTTGTCTTGGTTCATTATTCAAGAATATTCTCAAATATATTCTTCTAATTTTGCATGCATGCGGTATCTTTCTGATCTTCTGCGCACAATATAAAATTCAATTGACGCATGCGCTTGTTCCCTTCCGTCGTGCAACTGTTGATATGTGGGCAAAAAATTGATGTGTGCATGCAACGTTGAAGTGTGCGCGTGTAACTAACCCAAAAATTTGGGTGCCAATAGGCCCCTAATACTATTATTTGGATCGTCCTCGAGCCAATGACACTTTTCATGGTGGGACTTTTGGGTGGAATTGATACTTTATTGAAGTGGACTAACTAGTATATTTGTGCAAGGCTCGAGTAAGAGAAAATCATCGAACTTGGGTTGTGGCAACAATCGTGCTTGAATTATGACCAAAGCATCAAACTAGGTTTTGGTTGCAACCATGTTTGAGTAAGAGAAAATCTCAAACTAGGTTTTGGTTGCAACCATGTTTGAGTAAGAGAAAATCATATGTTTAGGCTATGGTTGTAGCTCGACAGAGGTCCTAAAATGAGTCGAGTAGCCCCCAACGTGAGAGATGGATTTGGGCCTCATTAATATGGGCTCTTGAACTCTCTATTTTCGAGCTCTTTCTAGAGAGGTGAGGGAGAGATATTTTACAACATGCACTCCAATAATCTAAGCCCGAACTAGGTCAAGTCCTACAACTAGAACTTCGACCAGTTACTTGTTGACCTGTGAGAAGTTGGCTTTGAGTGAAGGCTCCATTGACCTGGACCATCGATATCCTCCTGTCTTGTTGAGCTAGGTGTATAGGAAGGAAGACATGGACCTCAACAATTGGTGGAAGGGGCATCCCGAAGAATCAAATTGTCGACATTAACAAAGGTGATCATCCATGGCAAGAGGCTCAGTAACTCTCGGCTAAGAGACTTAGCATATTGTCACAGCTTCGAAGCACATTTCAAGGAACTGTGTGGCGATTGACTCCATGTCAGTGGTGAATAGTAGGTTGGGGCCCCTTCCTATTAGTTGTACTCGAATTTGCAACTAACATGAGAAGGAAACCATAGGACCTTGGGAAACCTTTGTGAACTGATATTTGAATCTAACCATTCATTTGTTGGAAACGACCAGGACTCTGGGACTTCATAAGGGAACTAGAATTCTGGAATTAACTGGAACCGTTGGTTGAAGCACTATGGGTACTACTCAAATGACAATTGATGGGAGGTCTATTTGCAGAGAAATGGAGGATTCCTTTGACTACAACGATGTTGACTAGGTATATAAATAGTTAAGAAGATGACCAAGAATGTGTGCCATGAAGTTGTCAGTTTCTGGTTGGCTCTAATCTCGGAGATACTGTTGTTGATTCATATGGTGTGGTTGATAATGGTACTGATTCATCACATTAATGATATATCTTTTGGAATGTGTCATCGTAAATGTTTGTGTACCCTGACCTTGTGTGATCTAGCCAAATCACATTGCTTGACTCTTTAAGGTTTCTGAGCACCATGTAGCTCGTACCGCTCCCATGTGATCCCCCTATCCTATCCAATACATTGTACGCTACTCATAACTTCACCCACTAGCTAAAAATTGGGAAATTTGTGGCCTTGTCAACTTTTCTTGTCCTCCTGTGTGACTAGAATGTGTCCTATGTTGCTAGTAAAGGTGCCATCATGCCTATCATGTAGCCTCCTATCTACCACCTATGTTACGTTGCGTCTACACTATACTAACTCCTTCATTGCATTAATACTTCAAATGGCATTCAACCCCTGCATGCCATAGTACACCTTCAATCGACTTCCATTGATGAGTCCCTTGAGTGGTTTCCCTTGTAGTGTGGCCTTCGTCGCTCCAGCTTCACTGATGTATACTAACCGAAATGGGCCTAACTAGTGCATGCACAACTTGTCAGGGTGTTTGAGAAATTTGCTATCATACAGTAACACCAAATAACTTGGATAGAAACTTTTGTGCTAGATATTACAGACGTACCATGATTTTTGCCTGTCCTTCTCAAAGACTTGTTTGAATCTGGCCATCAGACAGTCCTCTTCTTGTTCCATAAGGTCATCTAGCCATTGTTGTAGTGATTGTTCATCGAACATATGAGTAACTATAACTTGTTTGAATCTGGCCATCAGACAGTCCTCTTCTTGTTCCATAAGGTCATCTAGCCATTGTTGTAGTGATTGTTCATCGAACATATGAGTAACTATAATGATGCGTAAAATTGGAACAACAAACTCTAATGGCATGAAGACCTCCTTTCCATAAACCAACCTGAATACAATATGCTTAATCAATCACTTACACATTGTTCTATATACCCATAGTACCATTGGAATACGCTGATCACAATCATCACGTTGCTAATTACAAACTTTGGTTAGGGCATGCTCTAAAATTTTAATGAATGCTTCAACCGTACCATTAGCTTGTGGGTGGTAGGGGGAACTCTTCTGGTGATGGATCATGAACTCTTGAGTGAGCTTGCAAATAATATCATTCAAGAAGTGCATGCCTTGATCGCTCATCAACACATTCGGCTAGCCAAACCTTGTAATCACAATCTCAAATATGAAGTGCGCAATTATTTATGTAGTACAATCCTTGGTTGGCACTGCCTTGGACCAACATGTCAAATATTTTGTGGTATTGATTATGAAACATGCACCTCTCTGACATGCCGGAGGACAAATTGGTCCCACGAAGTCAATGGCCCACTTGTAAAATGACTCCAATGTTGTGATAGGGAATAAAGGTAATTCATATATGCAACAAGGCATTTCGATGCGCTGGAAGAAGTCGCATTGTTTATAGCATTCCTTGGGATCTGCAAATAAGGACAACCGCCATAACCCTACGTGCAACACCTTATGGGCTCTATCTTTGCTGACATTGTGACCTCTCAAAATGCCTTCATGAGCCTCATACAAAATGAGGTCTCGTTCATGGTCTAAAACACACCCGTGAAAAATTCCATTGGCGCTAAGCTTATAGAAGTGCCCGACAATCAAATGATAGTTTTTACTACAAGCCACCAGTTGGCGATGTTGTGCCAACCTATAATCGATTGGTATTTATCCTATTGTGAGAAATTTGGTAATTTTGGCCAACTGATTTGAAACTTCATATACTCTAAAGAGTTATGCATTAGGAATTTCATCGTCCAAGGTACAACTTACTTCCCCTGACTCCATCCTTGAAAGGTGATCCAGACCTATGTTATGTTTTCCTGGCTTTACAACTACTTCAAATTCAAACTCCTGGAACAACAAAAGCCATCGACATATTCTCCACCCCAACACTAGCTTGTTGACCAAATATTTGAGCTTTGAATGATTGGTAAAGAACTTGAATGGGGTGCCAAGCAAATATTGTTTAAACTTTTGCAATGCATATTCCATAGCTAGGCCCTCAAGCTCCATTGTGGTATAATTGTTCTATGAATTGGTTAGTTTGTGACTAGCAAAGTAAACTGGATGGTCAATATTCTCCTTGCCAAGCTGCGTGAGAACTGCACCCAGCACAATGGATGAGGCATCTACATGAACATGAAAAATATTGGACCAGTCTGGAAATACTAAGATCGACACAGTGACCAAATTCTCCTTCAGTGTATCTAAGGATTTTTGGCATTCCTAAGTCTAAAGGTACTGTGTATCTTTGTGTAGAAGATTCTCGAGTGACGCGATAATCTTCACATAACTTTGGATAAACCACCTGTAATACCACGTGTGATCCAAGGTAGCACACAAATCCCCAATAGAAGTGTGAACCACCATGTCCAGTATCACAACAACCTCTCCTCGATCCACCAATAGTCATTCCTTGCATACAACATGCTTAAGCAACATCTCAAATGGTGCACAAAATATACACTTATTCAAATTTAAGGATATCTGAAGCTGGTGACATCTGTCCAACATAAATCATAGGCCTTGCATATGTTCATTTAAAAGGATGAACACCGTTTAGTTGTCTAGGTAAACTTTCAGGAACTTGTGAATAACGTATTTGAAAATTGTGACCATGTTCTTGGAAAATACCACGGGTGCATTATTCAACCCAAATGGCATCACTATGTAAGAAAACGAGCCCCATTTTGTCACAAACATTGTCTTGGCTTGATCTTCCTCAACAATCTGAACCTGATGATATCATGAGAATCCATCTGTGAAGGAGTAGGCCTCCCGTCCACCCACATTTTCCATAACTTCATCGATAAAGGGAGTAGGAAATGGATTATGTACACAGGTCGCATTAAGGCTGTGCAAGTTGACACAAATCCTTATGTTCCCTGTCTTCTTTGGTTGCACCACCATTGGACAAATATAGTTTGACTCTTCTACAGGAATAATGATCCCGACATACAACATTCAATCAAGCTCCTCATGCACCTTTTTCTTAAACTTCGGGTTTAATAAATATGGTCTCTTTTTCATCAGTTTAACATCTGGCTTCAACTGACTTTTCATGGCCCAAAGGGATCTTCTGATTCCATTCATATCCAAGAAGCTTCGAGGAAACAAATTTTCATATTCTTTTAACAAATCCACCACCTGGGTGACTATTTCCTTGTCCTAATAATCCCCGATGATGGCCTTCTTTGGTGCATCCTCGGTGCCAATATTATGTTGCTTTGTCTTAATCGGGAGACCATAGTTTGACGCATCCATATCTGAAGCCTTCGCTTCCACCGCATGCTCGTCCTTGATTTCTTTGATTTGGATTCCCTTATGGTCGTCCTCATCGATATCGTCGCTTTCAATTTTCCAACAATGTACTGCCTCGTTTAGTTTTTCCATAGGCTTGTGATAGGTGCAGACAACCTTCGGCATGGCATCCTTGGACTGACGATGAAAGATGAAATCTTTGATCCATGGGAGGGCCTCTTTCTGTGCTGGGGCTTATGTCGTGAAACTAAATGTCATGTAGAACCATGTACTTACACTTCCCCAATCCACGATTTTCCTTCTGGTCTCGTCTTGAATGTACCACCTTCCAAGGACTAAGTCCATTGTCTGTAAAAACTGATGGACCCATTATGTGCGAGAGATTCTCTTAGTTGTCCAACGTCTTTCACAATAACAAATATGCTCTTGAGGATATTCGGTTCCCTTGTATATATTTGCCAATTTAAAGTCAGATATGGGCTAGAATATGGCCTTTATAAACTCAATCACTTGTGTCTAGTCCTGTATGGTCCCGTGGTGTGTCGCCCACCAACGTGTAGGTGTTCTGCAGACTACTTCGTTCATTGCATGTATCCTTTGATCTTCTGGGACTACTTTCTCCATTTGTGCTAAGAACATATCAATTGAATCGGTACCATCAAATATCGGTGCATCACATAAATTGGATCCAACCCATCATACGAATTTTGTAATACGTGCACACCTCCTAGTAAAGACTTTGTACAACTTATTCTGTCATCTCTCCATAGCATCTTCTGAATTAGTGTTGTATGATCACACACTTCCCCAACTCAACTCCCCATTTGTTGTTGAATTCATGTAATCCTCTCTGCCCACTATGATTTGATAATTTTACTCAATAATGGAGCTTTGTGCATCTTTTTTCACAGGCTGATTATATATGTCACCTTCATTTGAATCTAATGGAGAAATCACGCACGAGGTATCTGTCTGAAAGGACATCTTCCTTTTCTTCAAATTCAACATTACATTATTATCAAAGGCTTAGCGGATACCAAGTAGTGCAGGGTAGGGATTTTAGTCATCCATGATCTCAATCACCTCAAAATTTATCGTAGTCTTTATCCTTTCAATGTTCACTTCTACATGTTCCTGTCGACCTATAGATAGATTTTGTACTGATTAGCTAGTCTGAATTGAATCAGGGACCACACTAAGTTAGGCATGCCCATCTACTCACATGATTTATTCAATAGGATGTTCGCGTCGGATCCCAAATCCAACATGAGCCCATCCATCTCCTAGCTTCCGAGTTTAGCTGTCATCTTGAATTCTCTTCCCATGCACTTCTGCTTGCTGACCCAACACACATCCCTTTCTGGTAATGGGGCAAAGATTGTTATAGTTGTTCCTTCTTCCCACATACATCTTGTTAACATGTGATTCAACTTCCTTGCAACATCAAGATCACTTAATAGCTTTAGACAACAACCCAATAAGTGACTTACTTGATATTCTACTTGCTCTTCATGACCAAGGTTTCACATTGCTTCTTCTCACACCGTGCGTCACAACTCTTCATGTGCATGCTCCTCTATTGCTATTTGTTCGGCCTGTTGCTCCTCTTCCTACCTACGTGATTCTTCCAATGAGCTCTATGTCATACACTATATCTCTTCGCACACCTGAGCTTCCTCAAGCGATTTTTATGTTGTGCACTACAACTCTTCATGAGCTCATGCCTCCTCTAAATATTGTCATGTTGTGCATTGTACTTCATCACTTACTCGGGCTTCCTCTAGTGACCTTTATGTCGTGTATTGCGGTTCTTCGTGTGCTCTCTCCTCCTCTAGATCCCTTTGCACATCATGCAAAAAAATGATTTTTTTGCACAACATCAAACATGGGAGGGTCTTGCATCACTTTTTTTATTATCTTCCCTTCTACCTTATGAACCGAGCTTGCTCCACGCTCTAAGTCCATTCATGTTTTAATTCCTCCTTGTGTTACCACCCACACATCAAATTCCACATATTTCTTTTGATTTTTGTGTGGCTCTGCAATTACCATGTTATAGTGTGTTTTCTTCTCTTCCCATTTCTTCAACAAGTTGGGGCAATCCTTAGTGTCATGCTTGGTACTGTAGCAGTACCCACAGAGAATGTGCGGTTTGGTACAAAATATCAAAACATGGCCTACCTCACCACAGTTTAAACAAATGGGTGGTCTTCATCCACCTTCGCCATATCCTTGTCCTCGACCTTGTCCATATCCACCCGAAGGACCTCCTTGGTATCCACCTCTATTTGTGTCTCCACAGTTTGCTCTTCTTGAATCCAGAAGGCATCATGAGTATGGTCCTGCATCAATAAAAGCGACCGACAATTGTTCACATCATGCCCCATGGATTTGCATAATTCACAAAATGGAGTATGCGTAGTCTTCTGGTACTTTTAAAGCATTGGGAAATGTGGAGGGATATGTCCCCACTACCTGCAAGTCTTGCACCACTTGGCTTGAGTCCTAGTCGGAAATGGATTCGGCCCACCTTTGACCAAGTAGTTTCCCAATGTAGGACATTCATCCCTGCGGTGACCTTTTGATCGACCTGTAGTACACCATTCATGCTCGCGCACCATTTTGTCTTTGCCATATCTTACAATTGCATTGTAAGATTTGCAAGTTAGGACTGCACCTACGCCAACCTTATTGATGTCTCCCCACCTCCTGGTGTACCCTCTAGGTGCATCACTATCTCCATTGCCTCTACCTGAGTAGTCACCTTCTATTGGGTGAGCGATACTTGGATATGGGGTAGTAGTCTTGCAATGAACCACTTACTATGTTGAACATCTTGCTGGAATTTCAGCTTATCTAACAATATTTTAGTTGTTTGTCATAATCCCATATGGTTTCTCCAATCAGTTAATTAATCTCTTTGATTTCAGTGATGCACTATGATTCTGACTTAGGCTTCTGAAACTCCCTAAGAAGATATCTCTTAATTTGTATTAGGGGCATCGTCTGTCCCACTGGCGCAATTTCATTGTACTTCATGTACCACGCTAGAGCTCTATTTTTGAAAGTGGTCTCCAACTGCACAATCTTTGATGCTTCATCTGTGATCCTCTTCACAGATCCTCACACATGAACCAATACTGCTCTACATCGTCGTTACCCATACCATGGACCACATGTAGCCTCAAAGTTTTATCTTGATTCACCATTCTCAGTATAGTGCTAAGTCCTCCTAACTAACTATTAGTTGTTGGTGAACTTGGTACTGATACTCTTCCCTGTGAAGTATTGCTCACTCCATCTTCTTCTTCACTCGTATCCTCTCTTCTTTCTTATGCTACTCTTTCTTCCTCTACTCCCATCTCTGCATTTTCTATTGTTCTTTTTTCTTGGTTGCAAATGCGCAAGGGGGGTGGCTCAAAGAGGGGGTTCCTCCATATTATCTCATCATCCGAGGGATCTTGGAGAGCTTCCTACCAATAGCCGCACAAGACCATTCACTATAGCTAAATCCTCCTCCTCTTCTCGAAGGGGTTCTTTTCCATTTTCTCCCACATCAGTGCCTCTACTTTGTGCCTCATCTTACTCTAAGTTTGCAACTTCTCTCAATAACCAAGGGGATCATACTTCCTCTTCTCTGACCCTACTATAACTACTCTTGGTATCTTCACTCGATACCCTACTCCTAATGCAACATCTCTTTGACAACCTATCTCCTTTGTGATCCTCTATAGCACAACACTCTCTCCTGTATATCCTCCTAGTGCAGTCTCCTTCCTCTTCATTTTGGGTTTGATCCCTCACCTTTCACCCCTTGCGATATTCTTTCTACTCCTCTATTATGTTTTCCTCCTTAGCTAAACTCTTCTTGCATATCTTTCGACTCTTTCTCTCCTCTACTCTTTTTTGTCGTTTCTCTCCTCACCTTGTCTCAACCTTCTCTTGATCCTCTCAATGAGATCCATATTCTCTCTCTCTTTTTCTCCCTTCTTTTCATCCCCTCCCAAGTGCCAAGGGGTCTACTCAACCATCCTATCTAGCTCCATGCTCATCATTCCTTTCTCTATAAAAAACATTTTAATCCACAAATGAATTTATTGCAATAGTTTCTTTCAAGGACCTTCAACAAACTTTCTTTCAACCTTGCTAAAAGAATCATTGTATTCGATGGCGAACTCAATAATGTATCCCTCCTTTACTTGGTAAAACCAGAAGTCAATTGCTCGAACCCACTTATTATCCACCGCTTTTAGTCTGTCGACTACATTCTGGTCCCATACTAGTGGTTCTTGGACTCTTAGAGTAGTGTTAATGGTGGTTTGCCTCTTCAGCCATTCATAAAACAAACATGGAAACTCAACAAAGAAATTATCATGTAAATTAGTGTAGATATACCTCTCTTTCCAACGTTCAACATTGGTTATCATACCCTTGGTCTCCCACCGTGCTAACTCATATTCCTTCATAGATAATCAGTCTTGTATTTCCTGTTGAGATGGATTCCACCTCATTCTCTCCCTTCATTATGCAATACAAAACCTTTCGATCCCGACAACAAAACCATTTGATGGCTTGCTTGCCTGCATCCTTCTTAACACTAAAGGGTTGATGACCCATGGTTCATCTAGAGTTGACCAACAAAACCCCAAGGCATCGGCATATCAATCTTCAATCTGGGACCGAAGAAGGTCTCAACAGAGATATCGTGAGAATCACAGAGACCATCTGGTCTTGTGTTGGATATGAAGGGATAAAGTAGACAAGGAAGCCACTCGGGTTGTCATTCACCATTCAACCATAACCCATTAACATAGTAACAACATAAATCATTAATACATGCACTCATCTAACTCAAAATACACATAATAGTAACATAGAGAATAATATCTTATATTATATTCACTAAAGCTTTAGGATGCATACATTAACAGAGTCATATTACACACAAAAATGTGCTCTACGCTCTAATTCGTTCTAGAACTATCGCATTACAATGTGCCATGCGCTCTCTATTATTTCTCCACCCCACTGAACTGACTCCATTACAGAATCTAAATAGGACCTTCTCTAGACTCATACAAAACTGTTATAAAACTCAAAACATAACTGATGCATAAATCAGATTGGACTCTCTCAAAACTCAGACAAACTCTCCTCTTTCTCTGTGAAGAATTGGTTGTTCTCTTTTCCTCTTCTCCCTCTTTTCTTTGACACTCGGTCACTTTCTCCTATGCTCCACTCACCCTAGTGATCACTAGCTCCACACACTTCTTATGTCCGCATGCAACCCACATATCCTCCTTGGAGTGTGGAAATCCTAACAAACTTGCAAGTTCATCCATTAACTTTCCTACAATCTCTCATGTTGTCTTGGTTCATTATTCGACAAAGTTCCCAAAGTTCTTCTTCTGATTTGGCATGCATGCAATATCTCTTTGATCTTTTGTGTGTAGTACAAAACTTGTTTGATGCACATCCCTTCTCCCTTCCATCGCATACTACAAATATGCGTGGACAAAACTGATGTGTGTGTGCAACGTTGATGTGTGTGTGCAATGCTTATGTGTGCACACACAACTAACCCAAAACTTTGGGTGCCAACACGCCATAGAAAGCTCGGTTGTAACAGGTTTGGTATTTACTTTGCATATGGATAGGTGATCCAGGATCTTTTCATCGAAGTGACTTATAAAGAATTGTTTTAAATGAGCATAAATTAAAGTGCACCATTAAAGAAGGAAAAGCTCAATAATGAAGAGACATAAGCATCAAATTTGAACAAAAAAAATTGATAACAGAGTTCATCCCTACTGGACTACGTCTTCAGGTCCTACTCTCAAATGGGTAGGCCTTTTTATTAACTTAGCAAAAGAATTTGGCAAAATACATAAGTATACCTCATTCTAGAATCAAGCTGCAGAAGCTTTGCTCAGATCAGAAAACAAACAACACCATTGAATTTGTGGCGTCGAATTACCCAAAAATGACTGTCTCCACGCTTCAATTTGACTCTGTCACTCCCAGACCCAAGAGAAAGTTTGTCTCGGTCTTTGTGCCCTGCAATCTGCAATTAATGCCAAGAAATGCCTTGTAAAATGTGTCGATCGTACCCTCACGCGCCTCCCCTGGTGCGTTGGGCGGATTCAATTTTTAAATAAAAATTCCAGCTTTGTAAACAACAGAGGTCATTTGGCCTAGTGGTTGGCAGAGCATTTGTTAAGGTGTAGATAAAGGGGGAGGTCTCAGGGTAAAGCCTGTGAGCCTCCCCTTTTGGGTGTACGTTGTAACTATATGCATATGTTTAAATCTGGTTCACACCAACTTTAGCAGAGGTTTGGATATGTCCATTGGGTGCCATATTTGGCAGACCTGCCAATCCTTTTTTTTATTTTTGGAATTTCGTTCTCGGGCCCTCATTGGGCATTTGCCCACTGCCACGGGGCAGCCCATGACTGGGCCACATGGCAACCAACCATTGGGCCACGTCAACCAACTATATATTCATCTACCACATCAACATACGGTCTACCACTTTAGCTCCAACATCATCCTGCCACATCACCGTACAGTCTACCATGTGATTGTACGGATTGCCATGTGGCACATTTTCACTGGTCCATGAAATGACTTGAAAATGACAAAAATGGGTGACATGTGGCAGCCTCTGGTGCTGCCACGTCACCATGCTGACATCAACATGACACGTGTCACCTCCTACATGTTCCATGGATGTTGTACAGATGCTAACATCATCTGTACTAAATGCTACGTCATCAGTACGAATGCCGAATCATCCCCTACTGACTGGGCTAGGTTGACCAAACTTTGACCACAAATATCTTTCGATCCGTAACTCCGTTTGATGAGACCAAACTTTGACCACAAATATCTTTCGATCCGTAACTCCGTTTGATGATCCATTTGCACTGTTGCAAATCTTACGACATGCTCTTCCTAATGATGCCATTTTCACTAAGTTTTGAAAACTTTGAAGTTTTTACCTTTCTCTATTTGCTGAGGCCATTATGAGCTTCCTGAGTTGCTTCTGTGAGTTTTGAGCTGTCCTTAGTCTTCTCTGGATCCTTTTTAGATCAAGCCTTCCCACTGAGAGCTTTTTGGACCACCAAAAGATTTCATAAATCAACAGATAAGTGAGGGAAGAGTTCCCTCACCTTGTCCTTCTCAATC
>CBVK0103925847.1:0-11541 GCA_900067695.1 Picea abies
ATGGTCACCATATGTTCTCTATATATGGAACACTCATCATTGTAATAATCTAAAAATCTCACATAAAAATTCAACATATATCATTGAGGGTGTGGAAAGAAACTTATTGGCAACATCGATGAAAATATCGTGGAACGAAATGTGGAAATGTGTACAAATTTCCCAAATAGGACACCTTGAAACTTGACCCCCCCAAAATGGGTACATGGGGAAAACACAGTATATAAAAAATGCAGAAAATATAGATATATAGTTTTTTTAATAACATATTTTCTTGCAAAAAAATAAGAATGATACACATAAATGACATAGGAGACCTATGCCTATATTAAGATAATTACATGATGCAAAATCCCATAGTTTGGTGGTCTTGACTAATGCCAATCCCATACCCCGATACATGATAGAATCCGGTGGAAATGCTACAAATTTCCCAAATAGGAACACCTGAAAACTTGACCCCCCAAAATGGGTACATGGGGAAACGCAATATATAAAAAATTCAAAAAATATAGATATATAGTTTTTTTAATATATTTTATTTCAAGAAAATAAGAATGATACACATAAATGACATAGGAGACCCATGCCTATATTAAGATGATTACATGATGCAAAATCCCATAGTTTGGTGGTCTTGACTAATGCCAATCTCATACCCCCATACATGATAGATCCCAGTGGAAATGCTACAATCCTGCCAACCCTAAAATTCCGAAAACTGTTAAGTTTGATGAATTCTGAATGGAATATGAAATTCTGCTTTCTCCATATGAAGTCCGATGAAGTTGGAACCACTCTCAAACATCTTGAAACAACTAATGGTAATGTTAAATTTTAAGTAAAAGTTGACATTCTCCTTTATCTTATCTTTTCATAAAGGAGAATGTTAACTTTTACTTTAAGAATTTAGTATAACCATTAATTACCAAGGTGACAAACTCCTCAAATCTCAATCCCCTATCTCTGTTTTGTCTACCAAGGTGACAAACTCCTCAAATCTCAATCCCCTATCTCTGTTTTGTCCTAAAGGATCATTGACACAGACAGGGTGATATTTTCGTATGGGTTCCACACCCCTCTCAAGCACTTAGGAAGACCCAAAAACTTCCAAAAAAGAACCCAAAACATCACTAGAAATGGCCAAAACACCTTGGAAATGCCACCAGCTGTACCATACGATGTTTCCAAATCGCCAGCAGCGTTTCCAAGGTGTTTTGTACCCATTTTGGCATTTCCAGACAATTCAGGTACTGGGACATGGCCAAATTAGACTTTTCCTACAACTTAGCAGCAAACTTTAAAAAATACAAAAACATTAATTTCTTTTAAATTTTTTAAACATCTAAAGCAACAACAACATCAAATAAACACATTTCCGTACAATATGGAAGAAAACTGAAATATAATATGCTTAAGATCATTGTCTAGTGATACATCACACATCTGTGTACTGAATCTTGCCCTGAGCTTTAACTCCTATGTCTAAAAATTACATCAAGAAATATAATAAATTGGAATCTTTGCTTAAGCGAATTTATCTCCCAAGATGGACTCCATAACTCGTGTACAGGAATTTTCTGTTCGTTAACAACATTTTTGAATCATCTTCTTGACTCTTCATTGATGTCAGTGTTCAAGCTATAACCAAAACAAATTATGATTTTATCCTTCCCATTTAACTGTTATTGATTCAAGATGATATTCCAGGTTTTTCACTTTCGGGGGCTGCTGCAGGGGTCAGGGGGGCATAAACCACCGCTGCAGGGGTCGGGGGGGGGGCGGTCAGGGGGGCATAAACCACCGCTGCAGGGGTCGGGGGGGGGGCATAAACCACCGTTGCAGGTCAGGTCAAGGGCAAAGCCCTTGTTTTTCTGTTGTAAATTCTAAGCCCATTTCACACAATTTCCACCAATTCCCAGTGGTATCAGTGAATCAATCCCCACTCCACAATACATACAGTAGTGGCGATGGCAACACTCAATTTCCCCTCCTCAACTCAATGGAAGACAGTGAATTTCTCCTTTGATCTCAATCTCCTGCTTTTGCTTTTCAAGATGAGTCAAAAAAAGCAAAAAATTGGATTTTATAGGCAGCCTGTTGTGGACCCAGCAATTTTTTCATTAAATCACAATTTTTTGAATAAATCACGATACATTCAAAGTTTGAAAAATCACAGTTTTTTCAGGCAATTGTATTGCCAAGCTGAACGAATGAAAATATATTGCAATGTCAACGATATATCACTGATATTTGCAATGGATTCTCTGTTGACCTCCCCAAAGGGCAGAAGCCCTATTGGCAGAAAACTTGCATTATGGACCCAAGGGGCAAGGATTTCAATAGTTCATGTATCCTTACTATAGCAGTAGAGTGTTGGCCAAACTATAAGGAATGCGTAAATATTACTCTTCACCGAAAACAAAAATAATTTCTCACATTATTGACATGTGATAAGCTAAGTAAGAAAGATACATGAAGTAATAATGACATTTTTTTATACTGATGTCACTAGAGATGTTCTAGAGCAAATTGCTGGCATGGTGACAAGAATTTCCTAATAGTCATTGCTTCATTCAAAGTAAATCACGTATCACACCAGGCTTGGTTCTCACATTGTTCACAGCCAGGTGTAACATCCATTGGCTCCAAACAGCATCAAAAAGTTATGCTTTTGGAATGACATAGAAGAATGCCTATACATACAACCCCATTCATATTAACAGTTGGACTCACTGACCCTCTGAACTTACTATTGAAAGGGCAACTAGCCATAAATAAACAATACATTATACTGAACGGTATGAACTAGCTTGATGAGATAGCAGCTGGACTAATAGGCATCCTTTATAGTTGTTAAGTTCCATAATACCCATTTGTTTCTTCCACATAATAACCATACTGTACAGCCTGTCCATATAAAAAATTGTTACTTACGGGAGCAACCGGATTGGCAGCTGAATACGGATATTTGCTGCCATTCTTCTGTGTTAGTTTTGCTCGCCCTTTTGTGTTCCCTTTTGTATCGACGGATAACTCTCCAGATAGCCTTATTTTATGTTGCAAATCGAAAACAGAATCTCCCGTAACCTTTGCCTTTGTGTTCTTCTTAGAATCAACCTGCTTCAACTCCAACCTATACAAAGCACAGGCATCACAGTTATTCATTTCATACTCATAAAGATGCCATTCGAACTGACTTGATGGCTGAGGATCCATGTAATATGATCTCTTAAGCCCACCAAGATCCTTCATGACTTGCTTTCTTGATTCATGCCAACCACGACCACTATAATCTGGCAATGATCGTTGCTTTCTATTTCCGCTCTCAAAAGCCCTTCGTGGCTTATCAAAAAACAGCCACTCTCTAACAACTTCACCTTGAAGAACAAACAAGTCAAAGAGCTCTGCAAAAAAAGACAAAAATACCTGTCAATGAAGAAACTATAAACCTTATGTGTCTAATCAGAGTACCCTTATCAACAAATTTAGTTTCTCTAAAAACCAAAACCTCCTCTGAAACTTTAAAAAATCATGTTATTCGTGACTTTCAGAGTCCTTTTTCTTTGTATTTTTTCGTAAATGTGTAACTTCATGCAACAGGTATGCATACTGCAATATGTGAATACCATACCAGGTGCATTCCAGGGTGATTTTGCCGTTGCAGCACCTTCACATTCAGGAATCCCAACAGCTTTTCCCCTAGTTTTAGCACCAAGAGCAGCAAAAAGAAGGCCATCCTTCAGGTCAATGCCTCCAGGTCGTAAAACAGGTCCCATGCCTGGTGGGCCTTCATTCAAAGCCACAATTCCATGAAAATCGCTACAATAGTCTTGGCACCAATGTGATCCTTGAGCAGGCCTAGGACAATCCCAAAGGGCACATTTGGGGCCTAAGAAAGCCTCGGGAGGCGGAGAAATTCCTGGGCATGGACCTTGAAATTTAGGTATAGTTTCTTCCTCAACCTCAGGGTCAAAAGAGAGGCATAGATTATGATTAAAATCCCGATTCATCTGGGCTGCTGCTTCCAAGCCTTCATCAATAGTCTGCAGTAATGGTTCGGCATGGATATTTTCAGACCTACTAGTCCCATCAATGGTTTGTACTTGTGTACTGGCATGGTTCGCATAGAAGTCCTAAAGACAACCAAAATGTACAGTTAGTCAGAATGATCTCAAATTATTACCAGCAACTGTACATTAAGATTGTGAAGAATCATTTGGCAACACCTTTCTCATTTCACCGGTAGGAATCACCTCCTGAAAACTAGTTGGATTAGCAGCTTCAACGGTATTTTCATTAAGGTGAGGCTTGGAGCTGTATGGTGCTGCAAGAACACTGGTAGCATCATCTTCCTCTTCATGAAGTTGCAACAACCGCCACATATCGGTAGACAAATCTGACGAACATAGGCTTGCTTCCTGTATAACAAACTCAAACATTAAGAATATTGAACTATTTGTTAAGGTTCCTTTTTTTTGTATCAATCTCAAGCAATATGAATACTGAAGAACTTATGAAGTTTGGTTTCTCAAAGAGCCAAAACAACTTATTCTATCGATATCCTGACATGTCAACTCCTGCTATTCGTTGCAAATATTGGACTTCATCATTATACATCCAATAGAGATTGAAGAGGTCAACAGAACAAATAAATGATACAAGGAAAACATAATGGCACCTTCGTCTGATAACCATGAACCCAGGAAGCTTACAAACCTACTTCAATAGGATACAAAGGTAATTTAAAGAATTATTCTACAATATATTGACCCTTCTGTTGTTCTTGCTGAATGAAAATAAATAAGAATAAACAGAATTTGAAAAAGAGGTTAGAAAGTGACCAGCAGAGATGTATTGGGTGATGCCTCATGTAGTTCAGCTTTCCATTCCCTCAGCAATTGATGAACCTGCTCCTCCAAAACTACAGTATCACCGACTCGACTCTCTTTCCTGGCCTGCTGCAGATCAGTGAACATTCCCTGCAAGTCATCAACCCTGTTTTTGGCCTTAGTCTTGAATAGCTGGTGAGCTGATGATTTTGACATGCTCTTTGACCTTTTCCCCATCATCTGAAACGTATTCCTTTTATTGCAATCTAACTGATTATGATGCACGATCCTCAAAAGAATCTTACTGAATCGCTACTAGCACTCGACATTGTTCCTTCTGCAAGGTGTTTGATGATCGATTTGAGATCTCACAAAAACTCTCAAAGATTGGTCTCGGCAAGTTTCTTAACAATATCTCTGGTGGAAATGAACTCTGATCCCAATGAATTGACTGGTCTAATTACCATGCAACCTTTGCTAAAATTGTTACAAGAACAAATTCATCTCTTCTTCAAAACAATTTGTCTATTGGAAGTTTGATCTTGGTCTGTCTCAAGGTAACTTTCCTAGCAGATGAACAATCTTCACAAAATTCTACACGAACTATCCGAGATGTCGGACACCAACTCTGCCCTCTGCTAAATGACTATTTTCTCAAAACAAAAACCACTCCATATATCTCACCACTTGATGCAAACTCTGCTACCCACTGACTCCTCTAATTCATAGAATTTGCAAAATGCTAGACTAATCGTCGATCTGAATTATCAACTATTCAATAGGTTATTCAAATCAATTGTCGATCTGAATTATCAACTATTCAATAGGTTACTCAAATCAATTGGTGCCCGAATCCTGTATTGCTCATTTCAAAACATTAAACCCCTTTTTTTGAATAACCATAATCTTTCACAAAGACCGAAATTATTGATAGGATGAAGGAACAATTGCGAAAGTTGTATTCATAACCCCAATAACTCAACAAGCAATCTCGGGAAGATCTTTAAAACCCACTGCTAATATACACTCTAATTTCTATAACAGTATAATCTCATTACCAGTTTCGAATCCAAGACTCCACAAGAGATTCAAACTGCTCTGGGACTCAATAAGAAACTAAATTCTGCTCCGGCCAACTCTGTATCAGTCAGTCGCAGCAGAAACCCATAAAACACCCAATCCTACTCAAAACATTATCCTGCTATATCAAACCCCCAAAACACTCAATTTATGTTCATTCGTAACGACTGTTCGAGGGTTTGATAATGCAAATAAAAAACAAAGTTCGAATCCAAGGCACTTCCAACACAAATAAAAAACTTGAGCTTATGAAACCCCAAAACCCAGTTCAAGTAATAAATGAGATTTGAAAAACAAAACGCAGAACCTCATATTAGCGTCGTTCTGCTCCATTTGCCAAGCTTTTCTCTTCGCAAACATTCCATGATTCCCGTCTCTGACAATCCAAGAAGAAATTCAGAGTGGGAAAAAGGAAAGACGCCTTCAAATGATGAAAAATTGAACAATGGATCTCATACAAAATGCCCCGCACTTGCCGGTAAAAAATAGGCTCGCGGGAACCCACGGTCGA
Source organism: Picea abies (assembly GCA_900067695.1). Classification (NCBI taxonomy): domain Eukaryota; kingdom Viridiplantae; phylum Streptophyta; class Pinopsida; order Pinales; family Pinaceae; genus Picea; species Picea abies. The sequence goes on from CBVK0103925847.1 coordinate 6,424, forward strand.
GGATTTGTTTATACGTATGAATTTAGGCGTGATCATACGTAAGAGAAGAGTGTATGGTGTATTTCATTTTCTTCTTACATTTATTTATTTTTTTCATTCTTTATGTCGGTGGAATCTTTTTCTTTCAAGGAATTTTACGCCCAATATTAACTTTTAAAATAATATTACTTTATTTTCTCAAGAGAAACTTATATTGATATTTTTTAAATAAATTAATTACACAGATTTGTGTTAGTTAAACACTCTTAAAAATCGAAAAATTAAACTACAATTTCATTAAAAAAAACCTTTAAAATAATATTATTTATAATCAAAGAATATTGGGAAGAGAACGTTCTTCAAGACAAGATCAAAATAATGAAAACAAGTGGTCCATTTAGTAATCATAATGATCTAGGTGTACTCTTTTATATATATTTTTAATTTATCAATATGGAAAACACTATCTGGCTTTGAGGTGTAGAATTTTTATATATTTTTTTAATTCATTAATATGATAAAAATATCAATTTTTGAAGTGTAGAACAGTTAGTAATGGAGTATATTGTTAAAGCAATTTGTTATATAAAGTTATAATGCTAAACTTTATAATAATAATAATAATCTATTTTTAAGGTCACGGCTAAATCGTTCAACGATTTCACTGATAAAGTCTAATAAAGTATACATACTCTATCCCCTCTAAATTTGAATCTGTGACCTTTTAAGAGGAAACACATGTTCTTAACCATTAAGTATATATACCTTATATTATGTGTGTGAGAAATCACCTTGACATGCCTAAAATTATAATAATAGCAACACTCAAGATAACAATTAAAAAAAATTAGTGCAAAACACCATTCACCGCATAACAAACATTGAAAATCTTAATAAATCTTTACAATATATACTTAAGAAAAATAAATATCTTAAGCAAAGATAAACCACTTCGTAAAAATTCATTCAACATCGATAATTATTTAATTAAAATAATTAAAAGATAAATTAAAGAAATGTTGAGGAGGAATATTTGTTGTATATCGATAAGCCTTTTGGAGATACATACAAAGTCAAGATGAGAGTACGATATTCTCCATCCCACTCTGAAAAAAAAGCAAAAGGTGAAGGAACAAATTGCATGGATTTTTGGATCAAAGATACCAATTTTACCACACCAAGGAAACGAGGAGGGAGGGACCACCAAACATGCGGTCCACCTAACATGCTATGGAATCGTTGAGGACGTCTTGGGAAGTTTCTAAGAACTCTAGAGGTTTGAATGGATTTTTTTGGGTTTAATTTATTTTTTATTTGAAAATATGTAAGGTGGGGATGAAAGAGAAAACGTTTGTTTTAACTTTATTTTTCTTATCTTTATTTTCTTTTCACATCCATCTTCATATAAGATAATATTGAATATTTTTATGAAAATTATTTATGGAGGTGTCGTGTAAAATGGAAAATAGAAATACCAACTCTTGATATGCTATAGAGTGTAAAATTGTTAGAAAAGTCATTAGGGATGTCTCTAACAAGTTTTTAAAACTTCACAAGATAAATAAGTACAAAGTCCTAATTAAAAGGGAGAAAATATACCATATAAATAGAAAGTAAAAGAAATTTTTGCAGCTCTCTAAGCTAGCTAGATCCTAAGAAATCCTAAAGGCAATTTTGCCTTGTAAAACTAAAGAAAACACTAGAATTCCTACCTTAAAAATCTTTACAAATCCTTTGATGGTGTGGGTAGCATTCAAACCCATTCTACAGAGGAAGAAGTTTTTTCTATAGTAGACATAGAGTTTAGGGTTAAGTGGCTCTCAAAAGGGAAAGCTAAGGACATCGAAGGCTACCAAACAAAAATATTAAAAATTGGAGGGTCTATCCTCATCTCTCACATCCACAAGGTTATTCAATTTGGTAGTCAAGTAGGGCTTCCCTAAACCTTGGACTGGAAGCCTCATTGTACCTATTTTTAAAAAATGGGATAAAAAAAATCCTTTAATTATGGAACCATTATGTTCAACCCCTTTTTTAGCTAAGTTATATGGAATTGTTTTGGAAAATAAGATTAGTGAATGGCTAGAAAGCCACGGAAAAATAGCTAAAGGTTAGCCAAATTTAAGAGCTATCATTCAACTATGGATTATATTGTTACACATAGGATCATTGTGAAGGAGTGTCGCAATAATAAAACCAATCTCATGTGTTGTTTTGTTGAGTTTAGAAAAGTTTTGACATAGTACACATGACTAACCAATAGATTAGAAGAGTTAAAAGTTCCTTTTGAGTTGAGAGCTATTGTGATAAGCTTGTATGAGAACATTATTACCCAGTTTTGAGGGCTAGTTAGAATAAAGTAATTGTAATATAGGAGTTAAGCAAGGTTGTCCCCTGTCCCTACCCTTTTTGGCATATACATTGACAAGTTGGAGGGTCGTTTGGAAGAAGCAAGTTGTGTTGGCCCGACTCTAGCTAGTATAGTCATCATCTTTTTTTTTTCCATTGATGATATTGTTCTTATGACGAGGATTCCCTAACTAGAAATTCTCAAGGACTTCTGCTTTAGTACATGTATTAACAATTAACAGTTTGGAGGAAGTGACTTCATACAAATATCTCGGAATCGATCTTCATCATAAGCTTAATTGGATTGAGAAAATGATAAATGAAGGGTGGAAAGCTTATTATGGACTTGAAACAAATTGTAAATCACCAAACGTTTGGTTATGGGATAATAAGAAACTCCCCTTTAAGACTCTTGTCACTTTTGTTATCTTATATGGTTCTGAAGTTTGGGGCTACATCATCTCTAGATAATCATGGAGAAAGATAGAGCAAATCCAAAAGCATTTTATAATGTATAATCTCAAAATTAAAGGCAATACATCATATCATATCCTCCTCATAGAAACGAGTCTTTCCCCCATTGAAAACACGGCTATGACTAGGTAGCTAATGTACAAGAACAAGATAAACAACATGGAAGACAAGAGGCTTTACGAGATTACTTCAAACTTGTAATGTCCCCACTTTGGGACATCATCACAGGGCAGAGATTTATTGGCTCAAGCGGGGTTGGCATAAAGATGCCAAGTCTTGGTTAAATCATTGGGAAATCAAGGAAGAGGACATTCTACAAAATAACTATAATATTAAAAATATTATTACATCTAAATTTAAGGAGAAATTGTGGTGCAATAAATAATTAGAGGATAAAAAGCCTACACTATAAGGAGGTAATCAACCCTAATTCAGAAGATCAAAAGTATCTCTCTATATTTGACTAACATAAAGAAGAAAATCACCATTGTTGAAATAAGAACAAACTCTCACGAGCTCCATAATGAAACAAAGCATTGGACAATTCCTGAAACGTCGTGGGTCGAAGAAATTTGTCACTTTCGTGACACTAAGAGGGTTGAAGATGAAAAGCACTTTCTCTTGGAATGTCCTACATATGCCCACATTAAATCACAATTTCAAAATATTTGTAACAATATCAACCTTCCTCACCTTTTACTCATCAAAACTATAGTGATTTAGGAATGTTTCTCTTAAAGTTTTTCGAGCACAGAAATAAAATTTTAAAGCAAACCAAATAATTCCTTAACTTTCTCAAGGTTCAATAAACCAAAGTAAATCAAGTAACTCCTTACCTTTCTTAGGTTTAATAAACCAAATTTGATCTCAATGTACTTTAACCATCATCATTAAAATTAATAAAAAAAATTAGAAGCAACAAATAATAAAAAAAATGATGTAATGTTAAACATAAAACTTTATATAATAATAATATATTTTTAAGGTCACTACTAAGCTAGAGACCAATTGGTCTATGAGACTCCCTTATTTGTGGGACAAGGGACCCTAGGGATTTAACTGCTAAAGTCTACATAGATGTAAATACCCTACGCCCTCTAGATTTGAACATGTAAACTTTAAGAAGGAAACACATATTCTTACCATTAAACCCACTCACCTTGTACTAAAAAAGTTTATTATTATTTATCAGAATAGAATAGTAACAATACTTTTTTAAAAGTTAAATTTTAACCGATATTATTAGAAAATATTAATTAAAAAAAAAATTGAGAAATTTCTCACTTCGATGCCATTAAATCACAATCCAACATAGCCGCCCTTTCATAAAGCCAGTTCACTTTTACAAGGGTGGTGGTGTGAGAATAAAGTGCAATACATAGTGACGTGGCAACAAAGGCAAAATAAAGTTTTTAATATATGACTAGGAGTGGAATATTTTGGGTATGTGCATTCAACTTTAGCTTTAGAGGCACGATTTAGTTGAACGTTAACATGAGGATTTGATCTATCTATCAATATGACGACCGTTGATGACTCACCACGAGGATGACATTATGTGTATGCTTGCAGCCTAATTGTAACACGTGACTAATAATTGCCTATCAGTGGAACTAGCGGTGAGTATAATGACATGTGTAATTAATTTATGTTTTTTCGGATAAAATTACCAGCTTAATGATATTTTGATTCTTCTTGATTAAGTAGAAAGGGGTATATGAGGTAATTAGATTGGGCCCATTACAATAATAAAGAAGAGTGGCCCACCTATGGTTAAGATAAGATTAATTATCATCTTTATAAAATAAAAGAAATGTGGAACCTGAAACTTGAAAAGGTAAATTTTGATGGAGGAATTATTCTCATGATAAAACCTCACTAAAGGCAAAGTTCTTTGAGGAGTTATGAAGAGCATCAAGAGTTGTTTTTGGTTCTTTCCCTTAACCAAAAGGTAGAGACTGTCATGGATCACACCAGGATGGATTGATGGATTATAGATTTTTTTATATTTTTTAAATAAAATTTGGATGGATGGATGGATTATAGATCTTTCTTGGATATTTTTTTAAATAAAATTTGAAATCTTTCTTTGTATAACAAGAGTTTTATTGGGGAAAATTATATTTGTTTGGAATTTTAATTATGATAGATGTATAGGTTCATGGAATTTTATGGAAGAAATATGTTTTCTATTTTATTTTTTATAAGATATTTATTAATACATGGTAAATTATCTTTTTCTTATTTTGACAAGACCTTGAAGGGTCAGAGTTTCATGTCGCTCTGCACAGAGGCATCGGTGAAGCGCCTACCGAT